>VZTO01019992.1:5997-69739 GCA_013400615.1 Syrrhaptes paradoxus | reverse complement strand
ATGATTCTATGATTATAGCTTATGGGATATACACTGCACTTTCACAGTATCTCTGCAGTGTCAACACTCTGGTTTGTCAACACTGCAGATCTAGCTCCAGTGGTGCAGAGAATCCCACCCAAAGGGAAGAAATTAAGTCTAGAGCAGATCATATAGACCAGGGCTTATTCTCTCGTTTACTGGATTCCAGCCTTTGCTGTCCCATAGGCAAAACACCAATCAAGTAGAGTGGTGCAAGCAACCTCATTCCTTGTTCTGTGTCAACATGGCCTGCAGCAATGTTTTACAAGCTACTGGCAAGAGCTCACAGCCCCAGTTGTCTCTCCAGTGCAGATAAAAGGTATGATCTTTGCTTTAATGAGCTCTTCCCTGCAGGCATGTATAAGCATTATATTTAATTATCTAAGTACATTGCATGACTCAAATGCTGAGCTGACAGGGTTTTGGAAATTTTCAGTAAAGTATTGCCACACATCTCTTGCTTGGCCCATCATCAGTGGCCAGCAACATCTTGGCTGATACTGAGAATTCAAGAGGCAAGAAGGACCCAAAATGATGGCACTGGTCTTGGAGGAAAAAAAAAATCCTTTCCTGTAAAGCCCATGTTGTCTTCATGTTGTCCAAAGTTTTGAGGAGCACCTTCAGGTCATCTCTTCCATAACCAGGCTAGAATTATTTTTTCCTATTTCATGGAAGTCCATCTGCTCACATACAGGGTGTATCTCCCGCAGCTGGGCTGTGTCTGAATCCCTAAATTTTTACAAATTACAACATTGAGACTACCACCTTGGGTGAGCCCCAAGATCCACCCAAGTCATTGCTAGATACTAGGGAAAGACCAGAAGATAAACCAAGTCCCCAGTGTCCCTCTCTGAGGGACTGCCTGTAACAAGAGTGTATTCCTGCTGTTACCACACATCATTGGGAATGCAGTTCCTGGTATAGCAGGCATCAATGACCTCCCTTCCTGGAAGCTGATTACTTGCCTGTTTGAATTGCTGCAGGGTTTTGGTCTCCAGAACTGCCTGTGGTGATAAGTTCTGTCTTTGAATGATGGACTCTGAAAAATGTTATATGGGTCTCTTGAGGAAACTGCAAGATTTGACAGTGTTTGTCAGCACAGGTCTGCTGAAGTTCAATAGTAGGGAGGTAGAACTGTTGCTCTTGTAGCGAGCAAGCCAGTCCCAGAGATCACACCAAGATCCTACCTGTTGTAAAGCATCCCTAAAGGAACAGGGTGTGACAGGTGACTCCCTTTCCATAGAATTATTAATGAGGAGCAGTCACAAGCTCAACTTTTTCACCTACATCAGCATTTGATGGGGTGGCATGGAAAGGCTACAGATTATATTCAGATTAGTAGCAGCACTGTTGGCTCCAAAGGAGCAGAAAAAAACCTACCCACTCATGTGAGAGCCCTGATGATTGTTGCTATTGTAGTCCACCTTCAGATGTTAACCAGCACCTTTCACTTAAGATAACTCAATCGATCCCCACCCCTCTGATGGTGCAGGTGGTTGCAAGAACATCTTTCCCAAGCTTAGGCACTTGCTAGGTGTAGGACATGTGTGTTTGAACTAGGTTTTAAAATGGATCTCCAAAATTATATGACTTAGAAACTTGCCCTTCAAAAGGCTTTATTTTCCCCAAATCACGCTGGTCATACAGTTTACAGTACAGCTCTATAAACAGTCTAGATGAACAACTTAATGGTCAAAGAGTGGCTGCATGAGGGACTGGGAGTGGGAACAAAGACTCTAGATACGTGGCATTGTTACGAGTCATAAAGCTGATCAATTAATAACACAGGAAAATCTCTTATAGTTTCAAAGTCAAATCAGTAATAACAATAGTATATGGTTGCTATGGTTATTTATGCTCCATCTGGATTTCATATTGCAATGCTCTATTACAGTGGAAAAAAGATACAGAAAAATAAATAATCCATCTTAAAAAAATATTTTATTTGCCAAATTGAATACACTGCTTGGTTTTCTTGAAGGGAGGCACAGAAAGATACAGACTAGAACAAAGGGCTTATTTATCATTTTGATGCTTATAAAAATCGTCTTACCAGCCTTTCTGTGAGCTGCTTGTCACACCTCCCTTCACTAGACACTTCATCAGTTCTATACTTCATGACTGACCAACAGAACTGGTTGTCTAACCATCAGATGGATGTCTGGCATCAGACAATAACTTCTGCGGCTTCAGTTAAGGGTATGTGACTAGCACCTCTCCATACAGCCCCTCGCTTTATGTGCTATGTATACACAACTATACAGTGATATGTATAAAGGAGATCCCTGAAGGAATCTGTGCCTCCTCTGAAACAAGTTACAGTAATTTAGAAGATCCAGGAGATAATCTAGGTAGCCAAATCTTGGGCCTTGCTATAAGGGGACTTGTTTGTCTGTGCCAATAAAGAAGGTGTGTGCATGCACATGTGTAAGGGCATACAAACAAAAGGCTGTATGTACCTATAGGGGCAAACAGGTATCTGTGTGTGTGTGTCCGTGCATGCTTGCAGGCACATGTTTGGATGCCAAAACAGGTTCTAGCTACATGATGCCCCTGTGTTGGAGAGCACAAGAATACCAAAGGTAGAAATGAGAATAAGAACTGTTTCTGGTGCCCACAGTGCTTAGGAATGATAGAGATGGTGGCCAGCAATGGTTGGGAAAGGAGCCCCCATGGCGGCCGAGTGGTGAAAGCTACAGCCGTCACCTGTCTTTGTGCCTGGATATTCCACACTGCCAGGATAGCTGTGGTAAAAGTCTACTTTGTGCTGGGCAATGAAACCCACTGTCTGCTGTACGCTGCAGGTGCCCCCACCTTTGCCAAAGACTCCTCCATCCTCACTGGTCACAACTGTGTAAGCGTTCTGCCCTGCTCCGCAGTGCTGATGGGGGGGAGGCATGGTTTGGATACTGCTGGCTGTGGTGATCGGGTAGCCCTGGTGGAATTTGGGGTGCACGTCCAGGTAAGTACTTGGCTGGAAGCCACTCTGAAAGGGAAAGACTGAGTCAGAACATGTAGCTTCTCCATGGGTGTCCACAGGCCTGACGCATACTGGGGCTCAGTCCCTTCACACTTCATGTTTCTTAATCAGCAGCAGTGGCACAGGAGAGCAAGAAGAACCATACCCATCTCCATTATGAGCTCAGGGGTGGATACACAGTAGTGTGTATATATATATATGTCTATATACACATATATATGAGGAAAACAGCTTTTCTTTGGAAGTATTTTAGTGGCATAGAACATGGAGAGTTGTGCCAAGCCTGTGCCTCTGCACTGGACAAACCAGAAGGCAGGGTACACTGGTGCATTGCCCTCACGGAGGAAATACTTTACGAAACTTATCTTCTCAGATAGAAGAGCCATGTGGCCATGTGCTAGGTTCTTACTTGCGTGAGGCACTGAGCCTGTTCAGTCCACAGGCTCCTATGCTTCTGGCACCTTTTCAGCTTCATCCTCCGGTTCTGGAACCAAGTCTTCACCTGGGTGGGGAAGGGAGAGAAAACATCAGCAAAGGAGAGGGAAGAGCAAATGTTATCAGATTTACAGCTGAATCACAAAGAAGAGTGACCAGATGGCATAGATACATGGGCAGCAGCAGACAAAGGCCTTTAAGAGCTCCCTGGGGTTCTTCCCAAGGGGAGGTGTCTGTCTAGCAGGCTCAGCAGGTGGCTAATGCATCTGCAAGCTGGGGGGAGGGAGCAGCACTGTGTCCAGGGGACAGTTATAGCTGTGACAAATTGACTCATTCAATCACGGGAGATGAATGACCTGTGCAAATTAGACCCACCCAGGTCTCTACAAGACCCCTGCACTACAGGCAAACTTCTAAGATGCTGTTTCTGCATGCTTGTGAGCAAAGAAGGGAGAGGCTTGCTCCTTGTAGCCAGCAGTTCCCAAATTCAAAGCTCCTTGCTGGGTGAATTCCAGACACAGCTTCCAGTTTTCCCCCGGGGCTGTGTCTGCACTGTGAGAGCAGCCTCTACAGCCATGTGGATTGAAGGAAAGAGTAGATTGTCCTACTGGTCTTGTTCCTGACAGAACCAGTTCAGTGTGTGTGTGCATATGTGTGCACCTACAATGCATACATAACTTCCTTAGTCCCAGGGCATCCCGGGGCATCTGGGCCATAAAGCCCAGCTCTGAGACGCAAAGTCCAGGCAGATTTTGGACTTGTAACTGCAAGCACTTGTGCCCCATTGCCTAGCCCCTTCTGCTTTAGGAAGGCATCATTTGAGCCAGCACCAGTTCACCACACACAGCCTACCTGGAGATGAGCAGAGACCCTGAAGGCCTGCAATGTATGAACCTAGCAGTACCCATATAGAGGGGAGGGTGAGTGTCGAGCAGCCAGGCAGTGCTGAGTGTGGGACATTATTAGATATTGGACAAGATCAGCCCTGGGAAATGTTAGCAATAGCTTTCAGCATGTTGTAGCCCTGGGATTCAGAGAAGTGATGTGTGCCGGGGTTTCTCTGAAGTTCACCAATGCATGAAAAAAAGTCTGTGAAGTGCTGTGAAGCCCAGGGCAGAGGCTGTTCATGGCAAACAACATATTCATCACTGTGTTTGCAATTCTACTACAAGTGTTGGCAACAGTATCCTTAACTGACCGCTCACTGGGGCAGTCCCAATGAGGTGCCGCTGACTCTCCTTGTCCCCCATAAGTGCTTCTGATCTCTGGTCATGAACAGGAAGGGGAGCAACTGTTAGCTGGAACCTTTGCCTCTGCTCTCTACTGGGGACTCATCTTGCCATCCCATCGCTACCTTATGTGACCATTCAGACACTGTGTGACAGATATACCATGGATCAAATTCTCTGCGTTCACCTGCTTGTAGGTGAGCCCCAGGGCAGCGGCCAACTCCCGGATCTGCTGGGGGCTGAGGTACTTCTGGCTCTGGAATCGATGATGCAGGGTTTGCAGCTGCTCCTGGGAGAAAGCCGTGCGGCTCTTGGCCTTCCTCACCCTCTCCATGCCATCTTCTCCGCCATTCTGAGACTTAGCTGTAGGCTGTGGGGATGGGGATGCTGAATGTGGACTGGTGGCTGAATCTGGTGTGAATTGGTTAAAATTCCCAGAACTGGATGAAGCTGGGGATACTTCTAGAAATAAAAAGACAACAGAAAAAGGTATACATGACATAATGCACAAATTAATGTATATGAACATGCTCCCTGCCTGCTGTGGAGCTCCTTACTGCCCACACAGGTGCTGTCTTGAAGCAAAGGCCTGTGTCACCCTCCTTCCTTCATGGATGTGTGAGCGCAGACAAACCCACTGACAGTGAGCAGCTTCCCAGCTCAGTTCCCAGGGATGCCCGTGGATCCCTTTGCCAGGTGGAAAAGTCAGGGCAAGAAGGGGAGAATAGTGCATCCTCTTCCAAAAGGCACCAGTAGAATTTCAGTCTCAGTGTGGTGTAAAGAGGCCTGGTTGTGACTGCAAGCATAGCTTTGGGTTGGTGACTGGGCTATCCAAAACTGCCTGCCCAGCACTCTCAAGGCACTTGATAGATAGTGGCAAAGCAACCAACCAGCCAAGGTGTATGGTGGGGCAGACCAGTCGATGCTTACAATGATGGGGCGGCAGGTGAAGAGCATCAGTCAGGGCTTGCATATTGGCTCATTCCTGTTTGCCACTGGCTCCCACCACAGACTACCCCACTGCTGGAAACACATGTATAGATGGAGGGACCTATTTGGCTGAGGGGGGTTTCTGGCAAGAGAAGAATGAAGGAGAGAAAACTGACATGGAATTGGGGAGGGAGAGAGGAAAGGTGGGTGTGTGGGACAGGTGAGAAGAGTCAGTAATCCTGTACCAGGGCCATGGGGGACAAAAGTCAAGAGTACAGAGGAAGATGTCCAAACCCCTTCCCATTTGTCCTGGTCCGTGTCTTAAGGGGTCTCTGTTGAGGACAAAGATGAGATAAAGATCTAAAGGAAAAACTTCCTTAAGTCTATCTGGACTACTAGTGCAGACAAAAGCTGACAAGACACAAAGTCATTCAGGCTGCCTGAATAGGAAGATGCTAACAGGAGAAATTATCACAACAGGTGCCTGTTTTCTGAGGTCTGTGAGAGGCTGAGGCTTTCCCATGCCAGCCCTGACAGAAGGGCTGCAGTGCCAGTCTCTCCCCTTCCCCATACTTACTGTGATAAATCCATCCATCCCTCCTCCCTCCAGCTACTCCTCTGTAAACCCTTCTACCTGGTCCATCCCCTCCCCTACTGACATTTCAGGAAAGTGGGGGTGCAGTGAATTGGGCAATGCTGCCTTCAGCGTACACTTTCTGACTACTGAGCCCAACAGCTCCCAATCTCCTTCTAGTCATCTTGAGAGCTGTGTCTCTGAAGCTCATTGATAAACTCTCCTCAAGCTCCCAAACGTATGTCCAAAGCAAAGTACTGATGCCCTCCAGAAGAATGGGCTCCCCATCCACCCTGACAAACCCTTTCCTTCTGTCCTAAGCTGAGAGACTACTAAGCAATCACTCAAAAGCTCTGAGGTGTTGCTGGCCCTCAGAAAAGTGTCCATGTCTGTGGTGTCTTTTCCCTTGTTACGCTCCTGACAGAGGCACAAGCTGTCTTTGCAGTGCCTGCCACTCTAGCTGTGCCTGCTTCTGCCTTATAGGCCTGCTCTTGGCTATTTCCTATCCCTAAGAGAGGATAGCTGCCCAGAGTATGGTCTATGTGAAGAGGCAGGTGTGTAGTGGAGCAGGTTTCTGGTGCTGGGGAGCCAGGCCTTAGGGATTACAAAGGGATTCTGCCTACAAGAAGAAAGGGGCTATCAACAGAAGAGGTGCAAAGGCTTGAGGTGTTGTATGCATGGGGGTAGACTGAAGAGCCTGAGAGGAAGCTGAACATTTGTGACCTGGATGCATGGGAAGCTGAAATTTTGTGTGGGACCACAGGATGCTTGGCTCCTGCAGGCTGTGCAGTAAAACCCTTATAGGTAGGAAATAAGCATGCTGAGAATGTGGTCTTGGAAAACATGAAATTTTTCTGTTAAACAGGAACGACAGCAAGACACTGTAGAGCTAAATCTCCTACATGTTCCTGTTCAGCTGTCATCCCAAACCCCCATGTAATTTACCACCTGCAGCTCAAACTCAAAGACAAAGGCCCTCCCTCTTCCATGAGAAGAGAGTGAAGGAAAGAGGAAGCAAGAAACACAAACAACAGTGCAGCAGACATAACCATGACAACCTAAGACAGAGCCACTCCCACAACCCCTTGACATCTGTAGGCCTTTGCTTCCACAACTGGTCTCTCTCTGTAGAGAGAGGCACTAGAGAAAGTGTTTGAAGATGGGTTGTAAGTCTATATACCAGGCCCATTGGGGGCACAAATGACTCAATCTGTCTGCTGCCTTTGTGGAGCAGGCAGCATGCAGAGAACCTAAGCCCTTCTCCAAACTACATGGCAAGTAGCTATGTGCCAAGCAGGCACTAGTCACTCTGCTCAAGCCTGTAGCTCTCTATAGCATCTGACACTTGCTCTCCTCACACCCATTAACTTTACAAGAGTGTTACCTTGCTGACCATGCAATGGGGTTGGGTGAAAACCCAACTATTCTATTACCACTCACTGGAGGGGGAGGAATGGCAGGAACAGAAAACGCCACTGCAGTGGGGCCTGGGACTTTTTTTTGCAAAGAGAGAAAGGCAGAGCAACAACAGAGAGAGGAAAACGGTAAACGAAAAGAAGCAGAGAATAACAATATTGGATTTAAAGGGAGAAGATTTTCCGGCAGTGATTCAGAGCATGCCTCAGCTCAAGTTTAATCAGCACACGAAGGGCACGAAGAGTTTGTAAGGGGATATGGAATGCCACTAGCAGAGTTACCTTCAGGATTGGTTTCTCTCCATAGCACACATGACAACATTTGACTAAAAGGAGGCTCAGACATTCCTTCTTCAAGAACCATGAACTTCCCTGAGACCATGCTGTCACACTGCCCTTCAGCCTGGAGCACAAAGTTGCCAGTTCCTGGAGGCTCACAGGCTCTGTTGAGGTTTAGGAAACTGGTTCACAATCACCAAAGAAAAGTAGCATGAAAAGGCAGTGTGACTGCCCAAGGTCACCCATCCTCCTTGCCTACAACATCGCACTTCACCCAGCTCACACATTAGGAAACCAAGGCAAGGAGAGAGAAAAATTTGCTCAAGGTCATTAAGTAAGTAACTGACCTGAGACCACAGGTATCCTGGGGATTAGGGCTTGTCTGAAATACCTTACCTGCAATCTTTCTCTTCGCTCCTGCCTCCGGAGACTGATTGGCACTGGCAGCTCCTGCTGGCTCAGCCGAAGCAGGGGCATGTCCTGCCTCCCCTGACAAGTTCCAGTAAAACTCCAGGTACCCCATACCAGTCCCGTTGGGGTAAGCCTGGTATGGGGGCAAAGACAAGTGTGCACACATTGGGGGCAGATGAAGGGGTGGTTGCCCCACGTTCTTATAGATGCCACCTTCACTTGGGGGACAGGTCTCACCAGCAAGCTGAGGTAGCCCTGAAGTGTAGACAGGCAGTTACCTTTATAGCTGGCTATACCCTGCCTGGGACTGCAATATTCATCATCGTTTGCTCCTAGAGGCTCTTTGTCATGTTAAAGAGGCTGATTGGTGGGGTGGGGACAGAGCAGAGTGCAGGGAGGGAGAGAAAGACACACATGGCATCAGGGTTAAAATATGTCCCCTCTGAATTCTTCCCATTCTGCAGGTTCCTCAGTCACACCCGTGAAAGGGTATGATCCAGAGCCCCAGGAAACCTCCTCCAGCTTGCTTCTTCAGGGCCAGCTCAAATTGTCCTGTCACAAAATGATCCCATGAGTGCAGATGTCCTGTAGGAGACAGCTGTTCACTGCATGGCAAGAACAAATCTCAACCAATCCCTGCCACAAGGGAGTGGACAGGAGGTAGATCTGGTGCTGAGCTGCTCAGTACCATGGCAGGGCAAACCCAGGCCCTGGCCTCAGGTGATGGGGAGGGTTCTGAGACTTTTCCTTCACGGCTTATGTCACATTGACACCCCCACAAGACCCACACACACCCTCCCGACCTGGCAGCACTTCCCACATTGTTGGTGCAGATGTCAGAAGTGGAGCAAGGGGGAAAAACAAGTAAGGATCAGACCTGGGATCTAGAACCTACATTTTTAACTGAGAAGGAATTTTTCTCATACTGGCATTTGAGGGAGCCAGCTGAAAACCTGTCTGTACCAGAGCAAACTCAGAAACATTGAACAAGCCACATTCAACACCAGATCTCATTTTGCAGAGCGGACTCAGAAATCTCAGCTGGCTGGTCTGCAGAGGGACAATCAGCAGAGACATTTTCACTATGGAAGTAGGAAACTATTTAGTGCAGGTGAGATCCATAGCTAACAGATTTGCTCCCCCATGGCCTTTCAAAGACACATCCTTTCATTTGCATAGTCTTGGCTGTGGCCTTTGCCAGGGTGTTGAAGGCTGGTTGAATTAAAGAAAATGAAGAGTTTCTTTTAAAGCAGGGTTAGCTGATATTTGCTGACATATGACCCACCCAAGGAGGATAGGCATCTGCAAAGCTGTTGATTAAATAACTAGAGGTGAGTGCACCACAGAATTCAGTTATGGGACTGCAGGCTGGTCTGCTCTATGGGCTTGCTCCAGTTCCTTCCCCTTGAGAAGTTTTGCTCTGACTGTGTTTAAGATTTTATTAGTTTCATTGCAAAAGACATTGCAAGTCTTTAGCTATTATCTGTATTTCTCAATGCACAGACAGAAGTCCAAGAGTTATTAAAATCTTTATTGCTAGAACCAGCCTTGCCTTGGCACCAGGAAATGTGCATGCCTCGTGTCAGAAGCTCGGAGCTGAGAGTGTGGATCCACAGAAGTGTAAAATTATCTAGCCTGGACTGTCCCTGCACCCACCCGTCTGTGCCTCATTGCTACACAGGTGCTTGTTACTGCCTTCTTCCCAAGCCTAGCACACAATACGTGCCAGATGCAGGCCAGACACTTGCTCTGAGAGTGTTCAAGTATCAGCAGACAGAAGAAACAGACAGGTGGGGGTGCACAAGACCATAGGAAATGGGATTTAGATCAGTTTAAAAGGATGTAGAACACCACTTCTACCAGCTGCTACTCCATGTCCCATGGCAGGGTACCAGTCCTGGCTTCCCTCCCTGTAGAGCTGGGGCAACTTGAGAGGTGTCTGAGATCTCTGCATGGGAAACCAAAAGAAAATGCAGAACTGGCCTGTGGGTGAACCTGAAAATCAATGCAGCTGTTCTTGAGCCATCATGGGCAGGCAGACCGTTCAACTCACCTGCCACACCACAGCATGATTCTGCTGGCTTGGGACCATCCACTTTCTCATGGGGCACAGACTGGAGGGAACTAAAGGCCTGGTTATTGTCTTTTTAACTTGACACTCTTTATTATGTTTTCTGTTTGCATGAAACACTTTTCTATGCCTACAACTGTGGGAATAAAGAATTGGCGGTTAGGAAAAATGTAAACTGACCTTCAGGTTAGAAGAATGATTGTGGACAAATGAGGAAAGCCCTATTGTAAGCATGAGAAGCATCAGGTTGAAAACACCACCTAGTTGAGCATGTGAGCGGAAAACAGACAAAATCTGAAGGTCAGCAGAATGTAAAAGCAAAACTAAGGTTATGTAGTCCTTTGTAATAAATTGGGATCTTGCATACAGCATATTGGCATTTGCTCTTGGCAATGCTCCCCCTTCAGCAAACCTGAGTGGGGTTGGTGTGTTTCAGCACATTGCCCCAATCCCAGCTGGCCTGAGATTGGTATACAACTGCAGAGACTGACATCTCTCTGCACAAGAAATGCAGTTTTCAATATAAAATTAACTTGAAAAACTTAAAGCAAAAAGCAGCTTTTGAACACAGCTAACTGCCCTGATAGAATCCCAAGAACATCCTGAATACATTACTCTGCAACAGCATCTACGTGGTGGTTTCTGGCTCACACCTCACTTCTGAGTCATTTCACATTTCAGAGCCTCAGTGCCACAAGAGGACACAACACCATCCCTCATATCTGCCCTCAGGCCCTAGCTGATTAAGCAAATGGAGAGACATCAATGACATGAGCTGTACAGAGCTTGGGACCCTGCTGGGTAGCTCCAGTGACACCAGTCAAGGAGAACGCCATCATGCACTCCTTCTTACTCATGTCTGACCTGTTACCATATGTTGGTGTTCAAGTTGTCATGGCCTTATGTGCAGTTAAAAAATTAAAACAAGGTAGCAGACCTGGAGGATATCAATATGTCTTCTAAGACTGTTTAATCTGAAGATGTGGCAGAAAACATGACATGGGCTGCTGGTGTGGGTGGCAGTGGGTGTCTGTGTACTTGTTGGGAATCTCACCAGCTGAGCACTTTGCACTTGATCTCATTATTTCAGCTGCTTCTGAAGGTGTCTGAGATCTTTCTTGCACAGTGCCCAGAGGCTGTAATAAACTAGCATAGTCATCTGAACTACAAAGTCCCTCTGGACAGAAGCTGGGGAGGAGGATGGTGCTGTCCCTGGGAGTAGAGCCACTCACCCAACTGGATCAGTGAGTAGGGAAGCACAGAGGGAGTCACTTCCCCGGGGGCAGGAGAGGCACAGAGAGGCAGAAGAGCTGAAAGAACCTCAGGAACTCACCCAGTTCCACCGCCCTTCCTCCCCTCTCCACCCAGCCATGGTTTCACCTCTCAAGGAGCAGCTTATCTCCCCTGTGACGTACATGACACACAGCCTGTGGTGCAGGTAGCAGCTGCCTAAATTCTTTGCTTTCCCTGAGATGGAACTGAACTCTCCAGCGGTCACAGCAATGAAAGAGTAACCCATAAATGACTGAGTTTCGTCCACAAAGGCAGTAAGGTAGGAAGACCAGAAGTTAGAGAGACCAGGAGGAGAGAGGAAAAGTTCTCATTCTCTGTACCCATGCCCTCTGCAATGTGACTGTAGCTCGTGTTGACTTACCCAGGATAACCACAAAGTAGTAAACACAGGTGCTACTGACAGGATAACTCCAGTGACATGGAAGGCAGGAGAGGCTGAAAAAACAATCTTCTAATCTGGGCTAAGATTATGGACATAATTCAGAAGATGCTCAAGCAGAGCATAAGATGGAGAACATGCTCATGGAAATGGTTTCTGCAGCTAGGTCCTTTCACTGGCACAGTCCATATGGTTGCAACAACCTGATTTTCTTATAACAATCCCTGCCTAGCCATGTTTTATCACTGCCCCAAAGTCTTCTACACCTTTCACAAGTGACCTCAGCAAAATCATCCTTCCAGGCAACAGCTTTTGGTTTGTTTGGGTTTTGGGGTTTGTTTGTTTGTTTGTTTCTGCTTTTCACTGGGATTTTAGGTAATAAATTACCTTTCAGACCCCTTTATTTGTAAGCGTCTGCTCTTTTCTCCTAAAAGAGGAATCAGACAGGGTCAAATGGGAAAGCTCAGATCTGGATAAAGACACCAGATGGAACCAACTCTGAGATGTCTATGTTCTGGCAAAGTGTCCCATGGCAGCTAACATGCAAAAAAGGACATGTACAGCATGGACATAATAGAACAAGAACTGAAATTTTGACAGTGTCCTGACTAGGCTCAGATGTTCAGTCACAGCTTGAGCCCTTGTGGGACAGCTTTTGGTGGTGTAGCTCTGCCCAGTAGCCTCTTCAGTGAAGATACAGCAGATGCCACCAATAGGAGTATCACTACATCTGCATTCATGGTTGCCTGGCAGGGCTGTGGCAGTTTGGGTTGCAACAGTTTAGAAGTCCTTATTGCTACCACTACACCAGGAAAACAACAAATTTCTTGGAGTCTTGGCCTTACCGGACCCCTCTTGGGGGTGCATGGGGAGCACCCCGCCACAGAAGGACCTGCGCTGCATTAAACAAATTCCCTGCTTTGTTTAAATATTTGCAGGGGTTTTGTGATTGACATTGATATTGTTGGCTTAATCTAAAGACATTTTGAAAAGCAAAAAAGTGGAAAAGTAATACGGTTTGAATGATAGGAAGCAAAGTAGCTAAACATTTTCATGTTGCAACATTCCCACTCTGATCCTCTTTTAACCACCTAGTTCAGAATGTCAGTTCTTTAGTTGTAACTTGAAAATGAATTTAATTCTCTTAAAGCACCATATTTTTTCTCCAAAGACTTTTCTTTTTTGGCAATTGATCATCTTCTAGTTTTTCTTTGCTTTGTGTGAGACTGTGTTGTAACCTAGTCAGATCTATGTGTTTGCCTGTTCTCACAATGGTCTTGTCCTTCTTGCAGATACTGTTAAGGAGTCTGTACCAGTAAAGGAGGGGTTTCTTTTCCCCCCAACACATAGTCTTGCTGTACTGAGCATAGGCAGTGGAAAGGAAAATTGATTCAAAAAAAATCATACACATGCTGCTGCTTTTTGGTTTTTTTAGGTGTGTCATGCTGGGCTGAAAAATTCTGAAAGGAGTAAAATATATTCCCAGTGGCAGAATATAAACAAGTGTCTGTTGGGTGATGAAAAAGAGAAATGAAAAGGATACCCTTTCTGTTCTTAAGCTATTCTGGGACTAGAGCTAAATATGGTCAGATCTGCTACTTCACTGTACATAACAGCCATTCAGAGCCACAAAAAAGTAAGCTAAGACCTTCCAGAGCTGGAAGATGTAAGGGCAGCTATGGTAACACCTACCTAAAAAAGAGTGGGGGAGGAGCTGGGAAGTCTGTAAACCTTAAATAACTTCAATCACTATTTCCCAGCTGCTTTCCATTTTTCCTTCTGTAAATGTAATTTAGGAGTTAGCTTCCCATGTTACATAGTTTCAGTTCATGAAGGAAAGCAACAGTCTGCAGCAGCCCCCTTCTCTTAAATTATTCAGGGTAACAACTTATTTTGCAGTGCAAAATTTTTCAGTAAAATCAGTGAAAGGTGAAAGTGAAAATCTGTGCTACACCCACACACAGATATGTGCAATTACATTTTTAAATTCTCTCTGTCTGTCTCCTTCTCTCTCACCCTGCCTCCTTCTCACTCTCTCTTTTATTTTTAAATCTGCCCAGTGAAAAAAAATGCAAGGGCCAAGAAACGAATGGGCTTAGTTTCCAACACAGCAGTTTAGAACAAGCTGTTTATCATTGTCATGGGATGGATTTTTCTGCTCATATATCCTTCTGAAAGTCCTTCATGCAGTGAGGTTCTCTAAGAAAACTGTAATATGACCCTGATGCCAAGAGGAAGGTGAAATTGGAAGAAAAGACCTCTGCCAGCGTTTCCAGCACTCCCACAGTCTCCTGGATCTCACCTTTAGGCTTTTGCTTCCCTGGTCTGATAAAAAAAAATTGATCAGAGTAGGCAGAAGAGAAGGTGTCATCATATCTACCACTTTTAGCCTCATTCCAACATCTCCTGAGATGTAGTGAATGATTCCTCTGCTCTCACCCATCTTCCACAAAGCTTTTTCAGTCCACCTTCTGCCTCTTGACCTTTTCTTTAAAAGGTATCTGTGGCTACTGGCCAAAGCAATTTTTTCTGGCTATACGGCTTATGGGCAGTGTGCCAGTACAGCAAATTCTCCACCAGCCTGCTGCTGATGTGTGTAAAAGCACTTCCCAAAGTACCTGTCCACACCATGTGTGTCCCACCAGCAAAAAGTGGTATGAGAGTCCAGCATCAGAAATGGAAGGTGCACTGTCCTCCTTTGTTGGTCCTCCTTTCCCTACTCAACAAGTATTTTGTCTTTGAAGAATGAAGTTAATATATTAAGTAACAGCAAGGTTATGTTCCAGGTCTGTCATGACTAACTCCTCTAGAATAATCGATCTTAACGGTTAATGTTATTTACAGTATATTTTCTCCCTAAAAAGAAAGGGGATGAGGGGTTTTCTAACACAATAATGTTTAACTGTTTCAGGTAATGCACGGCCCCTCTTCCACCTCAGCTGTCAATACCTAAGAATCCATCCTATTCATCCAGCCTTTTGCTATTAGGCTTTTGACCAAGACATTTGAGGTAGTCTAGGCTCATGCTGGGCTTTCCATGTTCCTTTCGTGGTTTTCACTCATCCTGCTTCATGACCAGTGCATCAGTGCACGGTCTCATAAAGGAGTGGTGAAAGGGTCCTTAATATCTTGTGAGCATGTAGAGGATGAGCTGATAGGGAAATCTGCCCACAAAAAATGGCAGGAGGAAGAAGAGGAAACTGTGTTGGGACACCTCTGCAGGGGTATAAGATACAGAGAGAGCAGGTGACGGATTTTGGCAGGTGGAAGAAAGAGGTTTCTCAGTTGCATTAAATGCAGACAAAAGCTGTCTTAAGGGGCTTATAAGCCCTGGAGCATCAAACCTTACAGACTTTTTGACATATCTAAGAGTGGGAGAAGAATGCAGTGTGCTCCTTTTCCAGTCACTGGCTCTGGTATCTGGGATTTCACCAGCCCAAATGTGCCAGGAATTAAGTCTCTCCAGACAAATAGAGATAACATAGCAGAGATCTGATCAAGGGACTGATATCAAAGGAGCAAATCTCTCAGCCCTGGGGGTGAATCATCAGAGCAGTTTATTCCAGCCTTTTCTCCTCCTTTCAAGTATCAGGTTCAATTGTAGCAACAGCAGCACAAAAGGCTTCGTCATTCTAGGTGCTGCAAAGACAGGGAAAACACAGCCAGGAGGAATGGAATTCACAGGTGATACAAGGCTGGAAGGGTGTTGCAAATACCACAGAGAACAAAGGAGTAATGCAAAAGGAACCTATCTTGCTTGGGCAGGGGGGAAGAAGGAAAAACGGGGACTAGGCATGCAGACGGGGAGAAAGAATCCCAAAGGTAAGTAATCAAAGGGAAATGTCTCGAAAGCCCAGCATGGAGGGGGGGGGGGGAAGGACAGGCAAAAAGGATGCACATTTGCCAGCTGCAGCAATAGCAATATTATTTTGCAGGCATGCAAGCACTTGACAAATATCCATAAAATCTAATTTGCATGGTTTGGGAAACTGAGGCAGCACATGGGCACAGTAAAGGGGCCTGTTATTGTGCAGCACTAGCCACACCTTGCCTAGGCAGAAACATCAGGTTGTCAATGGAAAAAAATTTTGCCTTAGAGCTAAAGGGCACAGTTATGGTGAGATTATGCAAAGAAGGTTACATTCTGGTTTGTGTGCCCTGCAAAATTAGAGGGATGAGGAGGAGAGAGAGGCCCCAGGGAAGAGCAACAGGCACAGGAGTGTTATAAAACACAGCTTCTCTTTGCCAAGTGAGTACCAAACCAGAATTGGAGTATCTCCTCCTCTCCTTCTCAGCAATGTGTGGATCTGATCTCTGTGTGCAAGTAGGGCAGATCTGTTTTGTCTGAAGGCTTGCCCACTGCCAGCTCCACTCAGGTTGCCCTTGCCAGAAAGCAGATGAGGACAGGTGGAAAGGTCTGAACTGGTGGACAAAATGCCAGACATGGGGCTGTGATTAAACTCAGTAAGGTTGTGTGTCACTTCAGCTCTGACAGTTCTTCACAATTGTTTCACCTGTGTTACCAGCCCACTCTGGAACACAGAAAAGCCAGAGGGCCAAGCCAGGTCTGGTCCTCCACCTCATCACCATTAGTAACAGTTACATTGAGTGACCCTCCAGAAGGCTTTACTGGAGCATCAGTTACACCATTGTTGGATCTTAACAAGCAATGTTGTTAATGAGTCTGTTTCCCTCATGAACAGTGTTAGCTTTGCAGGGCAAACAGGAGCAAGGCGGTCAACTCTGTAGAAAAATCAGTTGGTCTCTGAAGCCTGTAGCTTTGACTAAGATGCACACTAGGAGCCAAAGAACCGCTGTTGAGCCATAGTCTGGGTTGGATTGTGGTTTGGAGTTTGGGGGTTTTGGGGGCAAGGGGAAGGGGCTGCATGTTTTATGAGGTGGTGGCATGGCATTCATGTTTCAGAGTAGCCCTGTCCTTTGGCATGTCAAGATTTACCTCTTGAAGCTACCAGTTGCTCTAAAAAATTGTTATTGATAATTATATCACAGAAGAATCTAAGCTTTGCAAGGAGAATTGAGGAGCGGGAGTAGAGACGACAACCATCCATATGGACTATTTGCTAAGGGTGAGGCACCTGGGAAACATACATGCTGGTAGTGTGTTGCCACATAAAGAGGCATCTTTCCATGCTACAGACAGGGTAAGACAGAGGCGGCACCCTCCAGCGAGGCTGCATTTGGCATCTTGTGTTTTCTTCTGGGCACTGTGCTCTAGCAGGAGTGAGAGCCCCCAAGAGCAAGGAAGAAATTAATGACCCAACTGTAGTCAGTTTCAGAGAGGTAATGTTAACTCATTGGGAAGACAACGGAGAGAGTGGGAGGCTGGTGGCCTGTGGAAATCTCAGTATGGAAAAAAAAGGGGTGTGGCAAAAGTCTCCTGAGGTCACCACAAAGAGCAGAGCCCTCACTTTTCACTCAGCCCCAAGCTTGGGGGCTTTACCAGAGTGGTGCTCAAGTAGCTGTGGGCTGCAGAGCCACCTGAGTGGCACAACCACACAATGAGCTGTGGGGCCAGCACAGCACACGCCTCCACCTCCAGTGGCAGCCCTGCCAGCATCACCATTGGGAATTTCGCTCTCCAGCACAGCAGAGGCCATCGTAAGGTGACCTTGCACTAGGGCAGAACTTGAAGTATGCAAGGATGGCAGTAGGAGCATCCGCTGGGCCATGGCCCCTGTGAAACAAGGCTTTGGCTTGGATTTAAGCTCAGTAGGTCCCCTGTGTCATGCAGAGTCTGGGATGGGATTAATGCAAATTTAGTCACTGCCCAGGATAACTTGCCTCAAGCTTCCCCCACACAGGGCTATATACGTCTTGAAGAAAGCCTGAGGCAGGAGAAGGACAGCAGCATGAAACAGGTCTCAAAGAATGGCTCTTTAAGGGGAGAGGGGGAGAACAGAGGGGAAGCAAAGAAGCAGGGAAGAGCAAGAGGAATGGGCTGAAACATCAAGGGAAATGCAGAGACAATCTGAAAAGTGAGAAGGAGCACAGGACCAAGTCACCCTCAGCTCTGCATACAGGCAAACCCTGCAACACAGGACACAAGGCACAAGGAGCTACAGGAGAAATGAGGCTGTGAAAAAGCAGTGGGGAAATGTCAGGACCAAGCAAGGTTCAGGGGCACAAGAATGGACTTGAGGTATGAAAGAGAGCCCAGAGCTGGCCAAGGTAATGCAAGCCCTTCTCCATCCAAACTTTCAGACTACCTATCGCTGCCCTTCCTAAGGCTGAGAGATGTCAGCCTGGTGAAAGTGGGCAGTGATCACCCCAGAGGTGTACTGATCCCTAGTTCTGGGCACACATAGATGCAGAGACAGATACATGAGAAAGCCTGTGAGGAGCAAGAAGAGCCACTATCAGCTGGAAGGAGGAGAGGAGGTTAGCAAAATTCTAGCTACTTCCAAGGCCCTGGGAGATCACGGAAAGAAGAGGAAGGGCCCTGTTGGTGACAAGGAACAATGCATCACGTTCAGCTTAGAGTGACTCTGGTGCTGCTTTAGGGGTTGGAAAAAAGACCCTGCTCCACTGAAGGGAAGGAGAGCCTCCACCACCCTCATTATGCTGTTTTGCCCCTTTTTTTTCTTTTGTGGTAGCTGGGCCTCTGATGAAGACAAGTCACCTAAGACAGTGTTAGCAAGGAACGTGCAGTGCAGTCTTTTCAACTCTGGTAATGGAGGCTTCCACGTGGAAAGACACAATCTTAGGTCTCTGGCTGTTGCTGGAAGAAAGCTTGGCACTGCTTTGCACTCTTCCTGCAAGTCTCCATGTACATCAGAGGGGAACCACAGGCTCATGTTATACCCCTGCAGTCTCCCTGGTGTTGAGACACTGCACAAGCAAATACACCTGGTGTCTGTGCATCCAGTGTGCATCACTCCTTTAAGGCTTCTCACAAGCATTAGTTTTTCTTGGTCTCTACTTGTGAAGTGTTACTAATTTGGCCTGACCCTTCCTTTAGTAGAAGCAAACATCCTGTCTCAGCTCGATTTAGTTAACAAAAGGCTGTCACAGTCAAGGAAAAAAACCCTAAACTATCTTTTAATGAACCAGCACTGTGCACTAAATCTTTGCTAAAGCTTGATTTCTAGCCAGCCCCAGCGTCTGTGCTTTGGCTGCTCTGTCCTCACACACACAGCCAGCCAGGAGATGGGCTTTCCATACCCAAGTAAAAATGTATCTCTCTGTTTACCTGTGCTTCTTTTTGGCTTCAATTACACTTGAAAAAATAAATCAGACTTGCTCACACAGCAAAATTTCTCTAGACAATGTGTTTGGAAACACCCAAGCCTCTTACTAATACAATCCTTTAACCTCTGTGTGTGTGTGTGTGACCAAAGCATTGCAACACTGTGACTACCTATGAGCCATGTATGGCCAGCATGAATATCATCCTCACACTGGAATGAGAAAAATGTGAGACAGTAAAGGCGGTGTGATGCTGCTCCATCACTCCCAAAAAGTTTTGTCTGTGGGTTGAAATAAGGAAGCTGGAAAGCATTTCTTTCAATGCTTCTGCACTGGCAGTTTTTCTGAGATGACTGAGGCCCTGCAGATTTCAGTGTAGTGGTGGCATCTGTCCAAATGGTGTCTTGCTGACATTTGTCTTGTCTGGTTCTGTTTGTCAGAGCCTTGTCTTGCATTACCTAATGCAGGTAGGAATACACCTTTGCTTTGTGTTTATGGAAAGGCTGCTTCTGGTAGGCTACTCTGCTAACTTTAGTCTAGCTGAGCCAGCTGTATTTTGTATGCCCATCAGTTTTTCCTGACTGTGGCACTTCAAAGGTCCTGAGCATTTATCAGTTTGCCCTGAGCCCTTTATGCAGGTAGCTGTGAATGGCAATAAATTCCAGCAGTTGATGCTCTTTGAAAAGTGTGCATTTTGGTCATTTCTCTTTTTGGGTTCATGTGACAAATCTGATTCTGCAGGCAAGCGAGCATCCTAATTTCTAGTCTGCAGGATGTGAGTAACTTTTGGCAGGGGCTGAGTGCTCATATCCTGTGGGGTCATTGTAATCTAGCCTACCTGGATGGTAAGATACTGTCTTGAAGGTATTGCTTTCATAACCC
Organism: Syrrhaptes paradoxus; assembly: GCA_013400615.1. Taxonomy (NCBI): domain Eukaryota; kingdom Metazoa; phylum Chordata; class Aves; order Pterocliformes; family Pteroclidae; genus Syrrhaptes; species Syrrhaptes paradoxus. Next base: position 49,634 of record VZTO01019992.1, on the reverse strand, counting down.
ACTGAAAATAAAGCTGCAGTGTGTGTAGTGGAAATTTTCAAAGGCTGCATCTCCCACTAGATCCAGCTCCCTTAAAACTTGACAGTGCTGAATTTATGAAATCAAGTAGTTTCTGTGGGTATACAATGCAACTATGTGGCTAAAAAACTCTATGCTGATGTAGCTGGAGAGAGGACCAGTACATGACCTTTAGGAAGCTCCCAGCTAAAAAGAACCACAACCAATAAATATGTCATGCTTGTGTGGAGAAATTCAGTGAGAAAGACATGAAAAGGCCCAGGCAATATTTGTCCTTCGTCTCCCTCCAGCAGTGACCATCAACCCAAGTGTAACTGCACTTTTATTTGATGATGTCAAGATTTCATTTAGATGGGCATAAACTTTCCTAGGGATGTAATTTTGTTCATGAAAATATCCAGGTGCAAGGAGGGGAAGTGGTTTGCTCAAGATCACTCAGCTGGTCAGCAGCTGAAAAAACATGTGAGCTGCTTGGCTCAAAGCCCCTGCTCTGACCAGGAGATGGCACTGCCAGCTTTTGGCCTGAAGCTGGTGAGCTTTTTGTGCAACCATACAGCAGGGCCAGCAGCTCCAGTTCCACCCTTGCATGCCAAGCACCACCCCATGAGAAGAGCTGGGTGATCTACCTTGGTCTGTTTGCTAAACTTTCATCCTGCTTGTCCCTTATTGCAATGAGGTTGCTCAGGTCAAAAGCCCAGAGAAGAGAGCGCACACTGGCACAACATTTTGCTGCAGACGAAATACCCAGCCACCACTCCTCTCCCTGTCTATGCCAGCACTCTGCCTGTCCCTGTTCTCCCCTGTCTCTTTTCTCAGAGCTGTCAAAAGAAGTGCATAGATGCTCCAAACAAGTGCTGTGTCATGTAGTATTGCTGTCTGCTCTTAACCAGCGGGCTCAGCACTGCACTTGCATATCCAATACGTTTGCAAGCACACTGGTGTTTCCACACCCTTCTCATCAGCTACTGTCAAGCTCTGCTTTATCCAGAGGATAAAGAGGCCCAGAGCACACAAAGTCCTATTTCTAGCTTCTGAAACAAGATTAGCCTTCAGTATACCCCTTACTCCAAAGCTGTCTATGCTTTTTTATTAATTCCCACCAACCCAGTATGCTTGACAGCCATGTGTTTGTACCCACAGAGCACTGTTGGATGACACAAAAGAACGGTGTTGGGTGGACCATGGTGACAAAAAGATGAAGACTTCTGGGGGACAGCAAATGCTGAGCTGCACATTCTTGGAGGATATAGGCTAGAGTTTATTTATCTTCTCTGCCTCACAGCTGCCTGCTCCCAATCCAACTTGTAGTCATGATCCCATGACTGAAAAGTGGAGTCTCCTACTGAGACACCTAATGGCTAGCTAACACTGCATGGTAGCTACTCCACCTGGCTTCATTCAGCTTCACAGCCATGCTGCTCTCAAAGTTTGTCCTATACGAGATCTTTTTGATCACTTTAGCCTTCAGAAGCCTGACCAGTCTTCGCTGCATACTTGTTCCCTCCCCATATGACACATAGCTTCCTCCAGTCCCCTGCTTTAACTGCTAGGCACACTACCAGCAAGTGACATGCTCTGAGGATACAATAATCCTCCTGGCTTGTTCACTACACAACCACCTTTTACCTCCTCTAGGATTCCCTTCTGGAGACACTCGGTGTCTCTGCCAGGCCTTCTGCTGCATCATCTCTCAATGCTCCACTCCATTCCGTCCTTCCTTGGCTTCCTCTTGTTCTGTTTCCTAAATATTACCTTCAATTTCAATCCAACCTGCTCCACCAGCTCTGCACTGCCTCTCTGAGCCTGATGTATTCTTTTGGCTGCTCTGAGACAGTGGAAAATGCTTGCTGGGTTTCAGTAATACATTGTCCCTCAGGATGGACAGCTTCCCTTTTGTCTACATTCACATAACACCAGAGAAGGAAAGTAGGTAACTGTTTGTGCTTGTTGCCTTTAAGACTCCCAGAAATCTGTAGTTCCAGTTGTGCCATCAGTCATTCTTCCTCTGATTAGAGATTTGTAAAAACAGTGACACAGCATCAGCAATTGTTTGCACTGGCCAAACATCTGGGTGGACACACGGAGATGAGGAACAAGAAGATCATTTTATCGTGCAGGGAGTCTGGGAATTTTGGATGAAAGCTATTCTGGCTAAGGAAGGAGTTTCACAATGAATTCAAATGCAAAAAGTGTGTATGCAAGAGGTGTAAAAAAAGGATAGCCTATGGAGGAGGAGGAGGACAGAAGCACTGCTTGGGTACTGAAGGACAGCCTCTCAGAGCCCAGCTGGAGTAAAAACTTGCATGGGACAGGATGGGTGACAAGAAGGATTCTGTAATTATCCTAGTAGCCAGTCCAGGGAATATACAGGTCTGCTGACGAATGGGGAATAAACTAGTTATAGATACCTCAGCCTTAGAAGAGCCTTTCTTGCAACAGTCTGTAGAAGCAAAGCAGGCTCCCAGATCTCCAAACATATCCTAATGGCTTGGAAAGTTGAGGGACAGCCAGGAATGGGGCAACAACAGGTTCAGTACTACTTACAGAGGCTGGATGTATCATAATGCATGGTATTGGACAGGATATACTTCAAGGATACTGGGATACATCTGAAGCTGCTGAAACAATTTCCTGATGTGATTATGAGGCTGCAGTCTTTCATCTGTCATCCCTGACAGCTGGAAGAAGGGTAACATTGTGCCCAACTGTACAGTACGCAAGCAGGATGATTTGGGGAACTCCAGACCAGCCATCCTTACCTCAGTACTACCATCCTTTTGCCACCCAGTGCCAAATGTGCGAAGGACAAGAATGTAATCAGGAAAGGTTGATACTGATTTACCAAGGGCAGACTGACTGCCTTTTAAAATGAAAAGACATACGTGGATCAGGGGAGAGTGGTTGGTGTAATATATTTTGACATGAGGTACACTGTAAGTACTGTTTCCCACAGCACACTTCTTTGGAAGGAGTACAAGGTATGGCAGCAAACCACTGCTCAGCATACTGGGAAATGGGAAGTTATAAAATATCCCAGTGAAGGAGAATGACACCACTAGTGGACTAGCTCTTCTTAATCACATGTTGGTGTCCTGGCAACATGACATTGCCCAAAGAGTGGCCTGGGCAACTCATCAGACTCTTCAACACCCTGACACAGGGTAGAGTTCTTCAGAAAGACTAAGCGTAGCGCCTACACCAGCTGATTGTCCATTAAAATATTCTGTAGCACTGAAGGTTGAACTGGAGGCAGAGGAAAAGCTAGACAAACTGTACCATAGTTGGCCATAACCCCCTAACCAAATATTAGCAGATTTTCCCCTACCTTTTAATGAGCAATATCTGCAAATGGAAGAAGCATCCCACTTCTATTGCCACCACATACTTCTGATGTTCTGCTGATGTACATCCACTAAATGTTGCTTTTCTTGAGCATTTAATTTGTACAGGTGCATTTGTCTGTGAAACATTTGTCAGCTCCGTAGGTCAGAGGATATGTCAGAAGAGAATTCATAACCAGGGAGACAGAGTGAGGAAAAAGGCTTCACACTAGCTTCAGCTCAGGCATAACAGTCATGGACTATTCCTTAAAAAAGGTCAACCGTGCATGTATCTAGGCACAAGCTGCTGGGCCCACTAGCCTGTTCTGGTACAGTGATGGCCATGGTGGAACAGACAGCAGGATGCTTCAGTGTAGAAGGTAGGAACTAAGGTAACAGGCCATACAGGTTGACTGGCATTTTTCTGTGTACTGGGATGTGGAACAAGCTAGACCAATACTAGAGGAGGTGAGTTAGACACTGTGAGGTAGAAGGACTAATTGCAGCATGCCAATATCTGCAGGTTAGTATGGATCTGGAATAGCTGGAGACAGGACCCCATAGTAGTTACTGGTCCACTTCCTGACCCACGTAACAGGGTGCTTCAGAGGGTAAGGCATTGTTTCCTTACAGCAAAGAAGCCCTGTATTCAGATTTCTGTCCCAATCCACCAAGAATGAGGAGCTGGCATTAAAGGCACAGACAAGAAATATGGAGAGGGAGCTTATGGCTCCCAGTTCTAAGATGATCAAGGTAGATGGAAAGCCCCAGGTATCAGGACTATTTTGGAGAAACAGTTGATTTTAAAAGGCAAATAGGAGGAAGGAGACACAGCAGGGCAATGAGAAAGTCTTCTCCAGTGTTGACACCTCCCCACAATTCACTCATAAAAGCCTACCACCTGTCCCTCTTAAGCTTCACTTCCAGAGACACCATGTTTCTTCATGATCGGCACAGACCTAGCTGCTAAGAACTCATGTCCAGTCCCTCCTCACCCCCTGAGACCCTGCTCTCTCTTTGCCCATGAGACTACTGGTCACTCCAACAGTGCAGTGTTGGCACTGAGGCTGAGAGGCATGGTGATGGGTTACATGCAGCTGGTCTTTGTGTCTTTCAGTGTGATTGATTCGTCTGCTGTCTCATTTATCTCCTCCAAGAGGACAATGGCACCTCTCGGTCTCTGGAGTTCTGTAAGAAGAGAGATAAAATCTGTTCTGAGGGTTTCATAGCTGTTTGTCAAGGTTTTAACGTGAATGAAGGGGCCAGACAGGAGTACATAATTTCAGGTGATGGTATTTCAAAAACTGGGAGAGTTAGAAAGCCTGATTTAAACACAAAACTGTCTTCTATCCCAACTACCTTGGCCTGCACTTTTAATGCCCTACCTTGCGCAGGAAGTCAAGCACAATGTATGTGTGCAACTAAAATGTTCACACCCATAAACCACACATCGGATATTTTTTTATCTCAGAAGAAAGATATGGCCTCTAATAGGAGTGTAAACTGGATTTTGCAGTGTTGATAGAAAGCCACTTCAAACATGGTTTTCATGGGAGCACCCAGTTCTGAGAGCCTGAGAGCAGGGAACACGTCACCTTTGGTTCCCAGACCTTCCCAGTCCTCTGGCACCTCCTGCAGCCCTCTACACTGGCACTAGGGACAGTACACCCCCTTCCCTTGTGCCCCTCTTGCACCGCCTTGCCCTTCCGTGCCAGGCAATGTAAGGGGGTGATGAAGCACAAGCCCCGCTATGCCTCCACAGTCTCCCTGGTGTCGGGGCACCAGTGTCTGTGCATCCAGTTCCAATCAGTGCATTTGGGTGTGACCATTCCTGTGTCCTTTTTTGGCCTCTAGTCCAGAGAGGTCTTCCAGGTAACTGAAGTGTGTCCTGCCTAATTTCCTGCCCCAGTTCAGATTGTAGCGCTGGTTCTGGCTCCCAAGAACTGCTGTCATTTCCAGGCACAAGTCCCAGCTTTCCCTGCCTCCCAGTGCTCTCAGCAGAGTTCACTCCTTTAAGGCTTCCTGGTCTCTACTTGTGAAGTGTTACTAATCTGGCCCGACCCTTCCTTCAGTAGGAGAAAACATCCCATCCCAGCTCAATTTAGTTAACAAAAGGCTGTCACAGTCAAGGAAAAAAAAACTAAACTATCTTTTAATGAACCACTGCTGTGCACTAAATCTTTGCTAAAGCTTTTTTTTTTTTTTTAATGGCATCCTTCAACCAAGCAAAAGCCCAACTTTTTTTGGACCAAGAGGTGAGGTCCCACTGCTAGGAAGGGTCTAGCTCTGAAATAGCTATTTGTTTCAGCTGCAAAGGTTCCCATGGTCATTCATGGTGGAGATGACACCCATATTTCCCTTTTCTTCAAGGACTGAAGAGGTCATAAGTCATAAACTACCAGAGTCCTACAAGGCTTCATGTTATGAGCATGCAGCTCCAGGGCCTGTGCTTTGGTTCTGTGGCTGTTGCCTTTCTACTGCACATTCTCTTCCTCACTCTCTCACCTGCTTCTGTCAAAGTTCATACTCCTCTCTCAGGTTGCGTTCCACCTTTTCACACTTATGACTGCTTCACCTTCCTTCCAGATATCAGGGTCTTTTTAACTTGCATCTCATTCATCTTTTCCTTGGACATCAGCAACCCACTGTTCTCTTTTACTGATTGCTTCAGTAAATACTCATAATCTTCCCTGTTTTCCTTCTGTATTCAGCCTGCTATGGGTTCTTCCTTACATCGTAAACTTCTCCAGCCACACTGCTGCGTCCATATCCCTCAACGCCTTCACCACTGCTCCTAGCTTTCATCCTCTTCTGGCTCTGCATTCTTCAGTGGAAAAATCATTCTGGTGACTGCCCTAAATCCTGTGGACTCTTTAGGTCATAGACTTGCATCATAGACTAGACCCAAAGTGGAGCTATGAAGTTAAGACACGTCACTGAGAGCTTCAATACATGTCAGAGAGAGAACTTTGAAAGAAATAATCAAAGCAGAGAGGAAAAAAAGATAGTCCAGACCCTGAAGTATTTAATGTATGAATGCAAGCTAAAAACAAGATAATATGTAGTCTGGGTGACAATAGCAGTTAGTGACAGGAATATAAAGAAAGCAATAAACACCTGAGTACTTAATGAGAAATTTGTTCATGATGGAGAAGAGAACAGGATGAAACCAAGACCAGAGCAGAGATGAAAGACCGGGTGGTGTTTGATCAGGTTGATATTGCATGAACGACCATTTACTTGTTCAGTACATGATCTGCAATGGTCCCACACTGCAAACCTCTGGGATTGGTGCACCAGCGTGACTGCCTTACACAAATCCATGTGACCTTTTGCTAAACAAAAAACGGTTGTGCAACACCAACAGAAAACAGACTTAGCAGGTCAGTCATGTGTCTATCAGATATGCTGGAGCTGTGTCTCATGAAGAAGGAAAAGACAATTCTTGTAAACACTGTATATTTCAGTGGAGTATAGCATAGAAACAAGGTTTACTACAGCAAGTGAATTGTTTTAAAAGTTACATATCCTGCCTCCACTAGATATGACATACTTCTAAGTAGCACCAATTAAATTGTCTTAGCAATATATATTTTAGGAAACAAACCCATTTTCTTTCCTAGTCTAAGCAAGCCTAATTTCCCTGAATGCTGTCTCCTCCCAGCAGCACACTGTGAAGGCAACCCTCTCTTGTCTGGCATCTGACATTGTAAAGACAAGGCCAGGCTAAAGCATAAGTATGACAGACCAGAGCCACATACCCAAGGTTTTCCAGTAAGCATCTCACAGGTCTTCAAAGAGTCCTTCTCAAAGTGAAGAAAATATTGGAACTGTGTCCTTGGTCTGGTCTGCAGAAAGCCTGAAAAAAAAACTGATGAAACTTTTCTGTGCAATTTAATGTGTGTTTGACCTACCTGCTGGCAAGATATTTCTCATTCTCATACAGTAGGAGAAAAGGTTGTAGTGGCTTACCTCCTGCTGCTCCATCATGGCCCCACCACAATGTCATCAGCAGAGTGTCCACACCTTCCTTCCTCTCAAATGAGACTAATGATGGTGCAGTCCCCCACCAAACTAGCAAGTGTTGCTTCTTTGAGGATTACTCTTTAGGGGCTACTTATCGGCTTTGCTTGGAGGTAAAACCACAACAGTGCTTGGACTCTCACCCACGTACCTTCCCAAAGGAGAAGCATCTCCATGATCTCCCCAGCTACTGAGATATGTGGAATTTTAAAGAGCACAAAATCAGATATAAAGATGTGTGCGCAGGGTCTACAGCAGTGAAATTCACTTCCAATAAAATGTTTTTTTCACATTTCTTTTCACAGAAATTAACTACTTTTCTTGTCTGGTATATAAATATATTTATCATGAATAAAACATGCAAAAAGCAACAAATATTGGCTGTGGCACTCCTAATCATACTCCAGCCTGTAAAAAGGCACAGAAAACTTCAACGTGGTTGATGTCATTTGTGACACTAAGGGATATTCTCTTGTCCATTCAGCAGTTGTTTCTCTCCTAGAAGGATTCTCCAGTGATCTAGTTACTCACACACATCCTAGGGCCTTCTGGTTCTATGGACAGATCAAGGCTTTCCATGCCATTTGGGGTTTTTCTGGTGGTAACACCTCTGCCAGCAGCTGCTCAGATGAAGTAAAGCCTGGAATAAAGGTGGATTCTACAGTGGCCCTGATGTGGCATGAAGTTCATCTCTGCCAATAGTACAACATCTGAGAAGGCACCAAGAAGCTCACAGGTTTTATAGCGTAGGCTGTTGGGCAAAGAGACAAGAAGTGGCAAAGGGGGGGGAGGTTCCTCCAAGACTTAATTCTCTGACTAAATTTTCATTTCATTATCCCATTCTCCTTTTGTGCTCCCTTGCTGTCTTTCTCCCTTCTGTTTCAGGGACAGTTAGGGATTGGATGCAGAGACTTGGCATGTCCTATGTCCCACAAGTAGTACTTCACCAGCTCCAAGAATACTCAAGAGACAATGTGAGGGACTGAACACAACTTGCTGCAGCTAAATCTTAATCTCACATGCTGCTCTGGGGACTAGCTTGATTTCCAGAGGCTTGCACAATGCTTTGAAGGTCTCTGCAGTGCCGCTTGCACACAGCAAGCCAGAACAAAGTTTTATGGGTAGTCTCAAATACATACCTGTCCAAACCAGCTCTGACACTCCACCCCCCCATTTTCACAGGATTTTAGTGGCCATTAAGAACTGCCTACATGCTGACTTGAACATGATGGGTTGTTTTCAGTTGCAACTATTCATCTTCAAGCATTCAGACCATTTAATTGCAAAATTTTTTCTTTTAAAGCTTCCTTACAATTTTCAGATATAAAATAACCACATCTAAAACACTCATTCACCAACCAAAAGCTTATCACAAAACTACAATGACAATTTAGGGCTCAGTGAATGACATGCTTTATCCCTTGAATGACTGTGCTCTCTGGCTCCCATTTTGACAAGAAAACAGAAACATTAAAGTTTGACCTAGTTATACTTATGAGTTTGGATGACTAGATTTGTTGTGGGATTTTTATTTTTTTTTCAGCTCAGACACAGAATTGAAAAACAATCATACGCAGAGGCCAGAGCACTCCACACCTCTTAGGCTGGATGAATAGCAAACTTCACAAAAGAGAGGCATCAGCTAGGAACATGCAGCAATCAGTAACGTCAAATTTCAGGAGCTTTTTCAGACTTTACATTATGCCCTGCTGTTCCCTGGTTGCTTGGTGCAACTCCGGAGTTTTATTAGCCTGACTCTTCTAGGGCACCTTGGGTTCTGCTGTCTTTTTCCTTCCCCTTACTTCCCTCCATCCTCTTCCTCTGAAGGATCTCCTTACTTTTTTGATGAAGTGTTCTCATTGTTTTTACCTGTGCACAGGTAAAAGTTCCAAGGAAGACATAAAGGTTACTTGCCCAACAGAGGGAGCAAAGCACCATTTACAGGAGTAGAGCTCCCTTTTCACCTTCATGGCAGAGAAGTTGAGGACCACTCTCAGAAGCAGGCAGGACATAAGTCTCAGATGTTTTAGCTCTGGTCAGGATTCCTAACCTCCAGCCACTTCCCACTTCCCTTTCCCCTCCTGTTACTAAGAACTACTGGGAAAGAATTTGGATGCAAACAAGAGCCAGGAAGCACCTCTTTTTAGTTTGAAAAGTCCTAGGGAATAGTGGTAAGGGAATTTATTAAGGCGATATGCATGGAGGCTGAGAGATATGGTCATTCCCACTAGAATAAACCAGCAAAGCCAGGGTGCTGGGCTAGACAGAAAGGTTGCAGGTTCTAGGATGTATTCACAGGCTGTGATAAAGGAGTAAGAAACAGAAGACCTACCAGGTAAAGGTAAAATTCAAACCAGATACTCAGTTCTATAATTTATTTTAAAAACAGGAAACAATCACATTCATAAGCATATAAAACCCATCCAAAATATTCACAACGTTGTTACAGAAAAAAAAAAAACAAACATGTGAGAAAGACCTATGTATTTCAGTTCAAGGCAACACACATCTGACGCAAATTACGGAATGCTCTTATGCACAGCTGTAGGGGCAATTTCCTAACATCTAGATGCCCATATAGAAATGTCAAAGTGATGGAGGGTCAAAGGACAGGCACAAAATCTGTATAACTGAGCCAAAATATAAAAGTTGGGAAAGTAATATATAATACTTCTGCGAATAAATATCTGGCTTGGAAGCCTGATAGAAAGCCAGGAAAAACTGGATGTAACAGGATTGCATTGCGCAAAGCTGCAGTATTTTAAATGAAGTCAACAGGAAGTATTTCACAGCAGCTAGCTTTACTTATCTTTGCAACAGTTTCTCATTAGGGAAGGTACATGTCATCACAGTAGCTACTGAAAATGCCAGACACATGCCCCCAGAATGTACATCATCAGTAACTTCTCTGACCTGCTCTGAAGCAGTACATAGTCAAGAAAGCTCAGGCTGTCCATGCTATGACAACTTTGATGTCATTCCTGTCATTGAGTCTTTCTTTCTTTTACTTACCCACTTTGGAATCTGTGGGCCTGCCTCTCTTCTAGGATATCCAGCAACAAACTCCAGCATGAGCTGGCAGGTAGAACTGAATTTGATCAAGTCCAAAAATGCAGAATATCTTAGAGCAGGAGTTTAAATTGGACCTACCACTACGCTACCTTTAGATAGTTCGGGCAGGTGTGGACACAGGCCTGGAGCCTCTCCCAGCAGAGCACTGCAGTCAGTGAAGCAAAGCTCCCAACCCTTGATTGCAGATATACCACATGTGCTACTTTTTGCATTCCTCAACTGAACTGTGCTAGCTTGGTAGCAACAGTAGGTGTATACATACTCTCATTTGCCTAGCAGTATGAAAAGCAGGGAGACTAATATATACAGATGTACAATTACTCTCTGCCATATCCCTTTTAACAGAGGCAGGATTACAGAGCTGTACACATCTACACAGCATGCCACACACTGGTGAGCATCACAACATCATGGAGATCTTCCAAAGAGGACACGGTGCAAAAAAACACTTGGCCTACAACCAATCAGTGGACTGAGCACTACAGACCTTTCAAACTGCTAAGCTAGCAAGTTCCAGCAGCCCTGGTCCCTAGTTCTGCATCTCTACCTTTATGAACTTACACATGCCATAACTGACCATACCCATGTCCAGAAGGGTTATGCTACATGCCTCTGTCTAATATTTATTAATTAACAATTGCTAAGAAAACTACAGTTTTAGAAAATAACTTTTGCCCTCACACCTTTACGTAACAACCTGCGCATTTCAGTCTTTCTGACCTACTAGAATACAGAAGAGAGGCCAAACAAATAAAATTAAGATAGCAGAAAAAAGTTACCTACCTTGTGGTTTGCAATCACCACCCTCCATCATCCCATAACAAGCTGAACAATGACTGAAAATATAAAACTACCACCCACACATTTGCTGCAATACCACACTTTCCAATCAACTCCTGGGACCAATATTTAAAATTTCCACCCAAACTATCCCAAATAATAGATATTTTGGTGGACAAACATACCTCTTCTCACTAGTACACAAATCTTCGAATTTCTTTCCAGAGAGCACAAATAAAGGTGCTGCGCATCATTGGCTCTATTGTACATAGCATCCAAAATGCCCAGCCTCCTGTTTAGTACCACATTTCTCCTTTACAGTCTTATTGCACCTCAAGTCTATAGCATCTTTTGTTAGATTAGCTATTTCTCTTAAACTTCTGTACATTTTTGTACACCGTTAAAAAAATAAATATTTACAAAGTGACATACAAATAAATAAACTTAAGTAAAAGTATGCTTTCAGTCTGTCTATACAAAAAAATAAAAGAGCAGGAAAAAATATGCATGTAGCTTGGTCCCATTTTTCCTGAGGCTGAAAAAAGTGCACACTGGATAAGAAAAAGCAAGGAGATGGCTTTTTGGTAGGCTTGTTAAATTCCAGTGTAACACCACACACACACAGAGTAGATTCAAAGGGATGGGGACTTGTTTAGTGGGCCACTTCAACTCACTACAAAAATAGTAATTAGATTCAAATATGTAATGGTCACTGCGTGCATAACTATGTTAACTCCAAATAGCAATTATAGGTGAGAAAAGCAAAAACATTGCCAGCTCTTCTCTGTTCTCATGTTTGTGGCAGAGAAGATGAGATTAGTTTTGCAAGTGCCAGGTGTCTTCCAGTACTTGAAAATGGGATCACCCATATCAAATTTGCTAAATGATGGTAAGCCTGGCAGAATGGGGGAGTATGTGGGTGCAAAGAAGAAAACAGCAGCAATTGAGGGGGGAAAAAAATGTCCCAGTTCTCATTGTTTTCTTTGCTCATTCCTTTAATGCCTCTTTAAGCATGTAAGAGTCGAAGAAGGGGTGTGTAATGAATCTTAGGCAACTTCTTTGTTAGGTTGTATGCTGTTCAGCTCCACCATGGGGTTCTTCTCTACAGGTGATGTAGGGCTGGCTTCTGCTCGTCCTTCAAAGCCCCTGGCGATGTCTTCAAAAGTCCTGCCCTTGGTCTCTGGCACTTTGAAGAATGTGAAGACAAAGAAGATGACCAGGAAAACAAGGAAGATGAGGAAGACATAGGGGCCACAGAGTCTCTGCAGGGAGGACAAAAGCAGGAGGATATATAATTTGAAAAGCTCATAAACCTAAATGCAATGTCATTTGCTGTTGACAGGTCAAAATTCTAACACCTTTCTCCAACCATGCCTTTAACTTCTTTTCAGTACAGCATTTTTTAAAATTAAATCAGGTTCCTGTGGGGTCCTGAAATTATTTCATGTTCCTGGGGGTGACCAAAATCGAGGAATTTAAAGGGAAATCTTGCTGTGCTAAGATGTCTCTCCCAACTATTTGTAAGTCACAAAGCAGATAATACAGTAGAATATAAGGTGAGCCACAACACTCTTAACCTTCAGGAACAATCAAAACACAGAATCTGGGATCTCTGGAAGACTGACCAGCCCTCTGCTCAACACAGCGACAACTTCAAGGAGAGATCAGGTTGTTAAGGGTCATACAGTCATGTTTTGAAGTCTCCAGGGACAGAGATTCTACAGCCACTCTCTGGACACCTATTCCAATGCTGCAGCACTCTGACAGTGCTTTGCAAACCAGGTCTTTACCTCTGCATAGGGGAAGAGCATTCCCACCAAGAAATTAGAGGTCCAGTTGGAACAGCCAGCCACTGCCATGGCTGCAGGCCGTGGGCCCTGGCTGAAGAGCTCTGCCACAATGAACCAGGGGATAGGGCCAGGGCCAATCTCAAAAAGAGCCACAAAGCCAAAAGTGGCAACAATGCTGATGTATCTGATCCACTCCACAATGTCCTGCAAGGGAACAAAACATGATCAGCAACAATTTGAGGGCAAATATGGCACAACACAATATCTCCAGTGTCACAGCCTTCTCAGCTGCAATGTAAACACTGTGGCACAGTTTACACAGTGAGGAAGTTGCACTTTCTACCTCACACTCAGCTCTAGCCCCAGCTGTATGTGCCTACAGGGTAGAATTGCAGGGCAAGGCAGCTTCACATAGTCTTATAGGTTCCCTGATGGGGTCAGCCTAGACAAGAACACTACTCACCTTCAGAGCTAAAGCAATGGTCATAAGCACAGCACACACAGCCATGCCACCCAAACCAATTAAATGGAGGGTCCTGCGTCCTGCACGCTCCACCAGGAACAGCTGGAAACACAGCAGAAGGAGGGGAGAAAAAAAAAAAAAACAACAAAAACAAACATGACTTTGGCAGCAAGGGCAGAAGAAACTACATTGCTCAGTGTGCCCTGCACCTCTTATCTGCCTGTAGGCCTCAGTTGCCAGTGGTGATCTCAGTGCAGGTCACTAGGCCGCTCCACCCTTGGCACAAGTTTTTCCCATCTGGTTCTTGCTACTGCCTTCTCTCATTTTTTTCCTTCCATGCACTCCTTTTCACACTCTCTTTATTCTAAAAGGATAACAATACTTCTTTCTCCCCTCTTCCTCTTCCACAATGCTTTTAATGTATGCTCTTACTGTATTCTTTTCTTTGCTCTTACAGGCCATTCCCTAATCCAATGCTTTCCACTGCCTGGTTACTTATCTTCAGTCACATCTTCCAAAAAAGCCTAGGCAGACAAGTTACCTCTCACCATAAGGCCCCATTCCACTTACCGACACAACAGTGAAGACAGTGTTTACCACACCAGCTCCAATGGTGGCATATACAGGCTGTGTGATGCCAGCTCTTTCAAAAATCCCTGTAGAATAATAGAATACCTGGGAAGAGAAGCAAAAGTTGGACATCATTACAAATCTAGTGTTTGAGAACATGCCTTTTGTTCCCTGCTTCATGGCTTGCAGACCCAACAGGGAGCTTCTAAGCAGCACTCAAAGTATAAAACAGCATGATTCCAGTCAAGGTTCATTCACTTGATGATGGGCTGCAATGTCTTGCCAAAGTATACATGGGAAAAGTGAAAGCCAATATAATCTCCACCTTTCATCTTGGCAATCTCTGCAGTTATTACAACACAGGGACCTCCAGTCTAGGCACAAAAGGGGGTTTTTGTCAGCACAGTTCTCTCAACAGTAGTAGCAAGTACAAGTGTAGCCAGAGATAAAGGAGGCTCAGCAGATGGCACAGGAAGATAACTCACAGCATTGATGCCTGAGAGCTGTTGGGAGAGCTGCAGCACAATGGCAATGATAATGGCTTGACGGTAGTTTGGAGAACGGAAGAGCTCTGGCACAGTTGCTTTCTTTTCCTGGGACATTTTAGAACTCTCCTCTTTCATCTCCTGGATGTCTCGAGACACATCTTGTGTACCACGGAGCTTCTGAAGAACTGGAGGGAAGAATCAAAAAATGCCAGGTATAACACCCACAGTAGGTTCCCCCCAACCCTGCCCTGCTATTTCAGGGAGGGCACACTGGGAAGACTGGACCACTTGCTAGCCAGTGTTTAGACCTGCTGTGTGGGAAAGACTGGGCCTCTACATGCAGCTTTGCTTTCTTTTCAGGGCAGAGATCAGGGTGCTATGCTCAACACAGAAACCAAGCCTGCTCATGTTGATCGATCTCCAGACTTACATGTGATTCTGTTCATATACTTGCCAGAGATGACTCCAGCCCTCTGCAGTAGGAGAAGGAAACACTCTCCAAGCTCCTTGTTAAACATCAGCCTATTTCCTGCCTTTCAGGAGGAGCTGGCCCAGCTACATCCTACCAGGCCAGGTGCCACTCCTCATGTCTTAATCCCACCTGGTGCCTCTGTCGAGATGCCAGGTTTCTCACACTTCACGGCACTGGTGCAACCTAAAGGATGGGAGTGTTCTCCAGGAGTCACACCCTGATCCACCACAGGCTCCATAGTCAGTCCTGACCTCCCACTCAAGTTCAGTGCAGGCCCGGAGCCAGCCCTGCCACTTCAGAGATGAGTTCTTACCTGCTTGCGCTTTCTCTTCCTCCATCTTGTTGATCAATAGGAAGCGGGGGCTCTCAGGGCAGAAAAGAAGAGCCACACACTGCAGGACAGCTGGGAGGACTGTGAATCCCAAAAGCAGTGGCCAAAGTGTTTCAGTCCCCATGATTCCTTCGAGGCCAAAGACCTACACCAAGAATTGGAGAGAAATCCAGTTATTTGAATACTTCGATTCCTCACTCCCATACTAGTGAGTATGACAAAACAACACACCACACCTGATGGCAAGGGGAGCCCACCTCACCTTCCCCCAGCCCCCCTTTCCCCTGAGGGCAGGGTCAGGTTGTGTCAAGCCTACCTGGGCCACCAGGATGCCCACAACAATGCCCAGCTGGTTGAGCGTGCCAAAGGCTCCACGGAGGGAGGTAGGGGAGACCTCACTGATGTACATAGGCACAAAGCCAGTGCAAAGACCACAGAAGACACCAATAATGAAGCGGCCAATAATCAGCATCTCCACTGCCTTTGCCGTCTTAGAGAAGCCCATGAGAGTGCCACCAGCAAAGCCCAAGATGTTCACTAGCAGCATGGAGTTCCTCCTGCCAAGGTAAAGATGTCAAGACCGAGCTTATACTGGTAATACAGTTTAAGTGGAAAAATCATTGGGAGAGAGGTAAATCTACCCATGATCGCCCATCTCAGGGGTGGAAGGAGAACAGGGTACTCCCTGTTCAGCTCCTGCCTTGGCCTGCAACACTTTCTTTCTTTTTGCAGCCCACACACTCTTGCTTCCTCCCTATCCTCCCTTCCTCTCACCTCTGCCCTCTTCCAACACTACATTGTAGAAGGGAAAAGTTTCTTAATGGTTTGGAAGCCTCTTCCCAACTTACCTGCCAAATCTGTTGACGAACACGCTGACTGAGAAGGAGCCAATCATACCTCCTACTGAGAAGATGGCCACAGAAAGGGACCACAGAGAGGTGAGGAGCTCTGGGGAGACAACATTCCCACTCCGTTCTGATAATGTTCTGTTGAAGAACCCCCGAATGATCTGCAAGAGAAACCAGGCGGGGACAGTTACAATCCAGGGGGAGGCATTTTGCACTGGGGAGAGAGGTTACTTCTGAGGTCTTCCTTCTGGTTTCATGGAGGCAAGAAGCAAGAATAAACCCTAAAAATTCAGTAGGCAGCAACAAGTCATACAAGGGGAAGATCAGGGTGCAGAAAGAGGAACTTTCATTGAGAAGTTCAGAGATGTGTAGCAATATAAGGGAGAGATTACTTCACTGAATGTGGTGGGGGGTAGGCCAGTGATGAAGGAAAACAGGTTTATCTTCTGAATGCTTCTGGATTATGTGAGTCATTGGTGGTGCTGGGGGGGTGTGAAACACAGTTGGGAGTGAGAGGGAGCAAGAGAATGTGATCAGAGAATAGAAGGAAACATTTCTGTCAAAATCAGAACTCCGGCAGCAGGGGCAAGCTTTCTGGGATGGAAGTAGTTTAAGAGACACAAAGCTTCACTGAGCCAAGCCTGCAAGACTACAGTATTATGTAAAATAGTTCTTCTTTGTCCCATGGGGATGTGACAGGGCTGTGCTGCTGATTTCTGAGGTATTGCCTTTGATAATGAGGGAAATTCTGCAAGAGCTGAAGGGGACATGGCCTCAGAGCATTTGCCCCCAGCAGATGGCAGCAGGACATTAGCTAGGGAAGATCCCCCCCCCCACCCCCCCAAACATGTGATGTGACATCTATTCCCGGAGACAGGGTGGATGTGGTATTGGTGACTCAGTTCCCAAGAGACAGGAACCATCTTATAGATACAAGAAAACCACATTTCTTTTTTTTTTCTTATCTCTTTGTTTTAGGTCTACAGTCATGGGATGATTTGGTCAGGCTGCCCCAGTCACTGCCCTTTTACAAGCACTGAATCTACACTTAACACAAGGAATGAACAAACAAATAAAGAAGGAAGCCTGAGATGGTCCCCAAGATAAACTAAACTAGAGCAACTGTAATGCCTACTAACCCTCAACTCTTTTCTGCATGCTGCTCTCTACATTCCTTCTGCCATGGCTGGTTTATTCTGACTGAAAGCTGAAGTGGTTCACATTCCTCCATGCACCAAATACAGACCTACCAGGAAATGGCAGATGGTAGCCCTCCTGCCCCCTCTGCACTCCTAGTTCAGGGAATTAACCTCTCTGCTTGCTCTCACTCCTCCCCAAAACTTGGCCCCTCCTGCCCATTGAGTAGCTGAGTGGGGGTTTTGAATGTCCTCTTGACTTCATAAACCAGAACCCAATTATTAGCTGCTTGCTCCTCTCCTTTTAACACCTTTGTTTTCTCATCAGCCCCTCACTCATTATCTCCCCAACTCACTCTCCCTCTCACCTTCTCAGGGGCATTGATGACACCAGTGTTGTACCCAAACTGGAGAGATCCAATGGCAGCAATGGAAACAGCATAAACAAGGGGTCCTGTGATCTTCTGTATAAAGAGACAGAAAATTAGTTAATTTGTTTGTTCATGCTTTCTACACAAGCTGAGTTTCTCTTCAGCACAAAACAGCAGCTGCAGCTCATAGGTGCCATATGCACATGCACCAAGGGCTGGGAATGGGCTTTTATCTAGCAAGGGTGGGTACAAGTAACAGAGACCCCGGAAAGAGAGATGCAACTGTACAGTAGGAAGAAGTTCTGTGACCAGAAGTAGGAGGACCTGTCAGGACCTCCCCTTTATTATCTCCCAACCTTCATCAACTATTCTCAGCTCATTAGTAATAAATACACTGGCTGCATTAGTGGCTGTTATTTTGGGTTGATCTGCTTTACAGAAAAGCTTTTGCTGATCTCTGGCACATCATGACAGAAGGGTACAACTCTTCCCAATGCCAGCCAACAAGTTCCCATGAATCAGATCTCAGATCTGCCCATGAGCCATACAGGCAGTCACTCCTAACAGTTAAAACATGCACTCTTCAGCAACATGCCTGCTTTTCCCGGGCTTAGAAATTCCCAACCCTGCTGCAGGGCACCTGTCATCGCAGCATCAGTGCTGCCAACCTTCCTGTTTATTTTTCTTGATGTTGTGGCAATACTTGGTATTTTAAATTAAGCACAGCCCCTGGTATTTGAGTGTGTGTGAATTTCTATTTGTTAAATTAAAATAAAGAGCTGCTGAGACAGAGGAAGCTTGAAGGTCCAACCTCTGAAGTCCCACAGACTGAGACATTTAAGTGTCAGTGAAAAGGATCTGGCATTTTCTAAATTTCTAAAGCTTGGGGCATTTAAGCCTGCTCTATGTTAGGGAGGTGTAGGGGAGCAGGTGACTCAGGAGTTGGCACTTAAATGGACAGTGCTTGAGTTGGCACAATTTGGAAAGATCATGTTTCTGTCTCAAGAGGGATTGAAAGCTTTTCCAAAAATATTAACAGTCCCTTTTCCAAGGCTTTCCAACTATTGTCCTAAGGCTGGCAGGGGAGAGAAAAGTACTCTATGGGGCCTGTTGTCACAGTTCTTCCAGTCTCTCACTTTTCAGCTCAGCTCCAGGAGCAAGAACTCCCAAGGCTGCCTTAAATTCCTGCCAATAACCATTTGCCAGTGCTCACATTATCTTTACCTATCTTTCAAGCCAAGCATGTGGGTGCTGTTTCTGGCCTGCACAACCCTCACACAGCTACCAGTTAGGCCCCAGTAAACAGAAACCGGGGAAATTACTCTCAGGCATAGTTTCCCCCACCTACACAACATAAATGTCTCAGGCTGAACTCTCTTCTTGCCGAGGTTAGTGATGGAGACAAAGGGGACAAGGTCCTTTTCTTGCAGGGGATAGATGTAACATTCCCCGGGTACCATTCACACCTGAACACACCCTAGGCAATCTTGGCCTTCTTCTCCCCACCATCCTGTGACCACTTCCCTCGTTTTTCTGTGAGCAAAATTTGGCACTGACCCACAAAGATGCAGCTCTTTCAAAGCAGATGGATGCCTGCAAAAGGGCATTAAAACATCTATGCACTTTCAGGACTCCAGGCCAGGTCACACCTAGTCAGCAGGCTTAACAAAGCTGAGGACAAAACCCAGCTCTCCATATTTTCAACAGAGTGACTCAACACAAGAGCATTTTCCCCCCAGGGTTCTGCTTTGTCATGGCTTACAGTGATTACCGCTGGCCTTTTTCTTCTGCGTGCAGCAGGGTACCCAATTTGTGGGTACCACTTACCTGCATGGTACATAAGAAGGTTAGTTCTTCTGCCCTTCTGCTCTTTCATACTGCCTTCTCCTGGCTGCTGTCTGCTATTCATCTCCTACCCAGTCTCATACCACCTAGACATCACATGGCCTGACCCATCCCCTCCAGTGAGCCAGACCAACAGTGATCTAATGTATTTGTTACTGCTAGGAATGCCTCACTTCCCAAAAGGCAAGCAGGGAGTTCAGAAATAGTACAGCTACACCCACCCTACCCAAAGGCTCAAGGCTGAGGTCTGTACACTGGCAAGGAATCCAAATCACCACCCCTACCTCTGACCACAGGCATCAGCAGCGTTCATTAACCAGGAGATGCTTCTCACTAAGCCCCCCTCTCCTTCACTGACTGGAACCTCAGAGCAGTACAACTTGTTGAACTAAAGCGGCCTCTCAGCCTCCTCTGAGTGACCTTGACCAAATGATCTCTTTTCCTTTGCTTCTTCTCACACTACCCACATCTCCCATCAATATGGCAGTGAGGGCCCCGGGTTTCCCCTATTCTTCTGTTCCTGTGTAACTATAACCCCCTGGCATCCTGCACCGGGTCCAGCTGGATATTTGCTGTCTCGTTCTTTCCTCATGCCTGCCTGCTTTTCTCCCTTGATGCAGGCAAACATACAGTCATTAGCTCACTCCACTGATGCACGCATCACTCGTAGCTGCAGAATAACTACGTTACCGACAAACGCTCTGTCCCCTGCTCTCCAAAGGAGAAAGCAGGAAGGACATGCTTTGCTTTCTTCTTGAAGAACCTTTATTATAAACCATACCACCACCACAAAAAAAAAAAAAAAAAAAAAAAAAAAAAAAAAAAAAAGGCGCCTTTAAGAGTAATCCCCCACTTTGCATCATGAATCCCGGGATAAACGAGTGCTGCCCTACCAGCAAAACAAATTTCGTGATCAATATAGTGAAATATCGATAGTACCATGTGGATCATCAGGCCACACGCACGAAAACAAATCAATCTTACGATCTGCAACAACTCCTTCCAAACAGCGTTTGCCTCCCACGCAGCCGGGGCTTTTCCCAAGTCACTCGCCAAAGGGCGGCAGCTACGGCCTGCCGCCAACGCCACCGCATCCATCTTCACCACGACCAGCAGACACCCGGCAGCAGCGCACAGCGAGGCGGCGATGAATCCCGACCACCCGCCAGCAGCGACCACGTCCCCTCTCCCCCGCTCGTCCGCCGAAGCGCCCAGGGACCCAAGCGGCGGCTACCGCCGGTGACGACGTCGCGGCCGCAGCGCTGCCGGCACAGAAGAAATCCAAGTTCCCTCCCTACCTTTTCGGCATCCATCGTCGGCGGCAAACAACTAGCGATGAACGGCTCCGGACGCCCGACGAACGACCAGGGACCAACGACCAAGGACGAACGGCTCCGGACGCCCAGCAAATGACACGCGACGAACGGCTCCCCTGCCTAACGGAACCCGCGAGGATGCGTCTCTGCTCCCCGCCCACGCACCGCCACCGCCTCGAGCCCCGCGCGAACCAACGCCTTCGCCCCCCTGCAGCCCGCGGATTTATGGCCTCTGCTGCGGGAGGAGGGTGGTGGGAGGGGCTGGGGAGGAGCTCCCCAGCATCCCGTAATTACACACACACAAAAAGAAAAAAAAAAAACAAACTACTATCCTCTGAGCTCACACCGCTTTCTGACTTAAAACTGACATCAGCGGCCTTCCGGCGGCGTGCGTGCTGAGCGGCTGGGCTGCCATGGTGCGCGGCGAGCCGGGGCAGCTGCCGAGCCGGGCAGAGAGCGGCTGGGAAAAGCTACAAGCTTGGAGGACAAGTATTTGCCACAGTTTTGATGTCACGCAAATGTCATATGACATAAAGCTGTTCCCAGTCTAAGGCTGGCAGGCAGTGGCGGACACAGCGGCGGCCGCACGAATAGCACGGCAGAAGCGTGGATGCTCTTCCCAGCTCCCAAAGCTGGGGATGAGGCACAGTTCTGGATAATCGGTTTTGGGGGATTTTTTGTTTGGTTGTTTTATTTTGTCTTGTTTTTCTAAATACATTTTTCATACGTAGATAGAATCTATGGGGCAAAGCTTGAGCTGTGACTCTGCAGCTGCATTTAGTCCCAAAGTTGTACCCTTACAGCCAAACTACACTACTGTGATTCATATTTGTTTGTTGTCCATCTTTCAGGTCAGACTCTTCCTGGAGAGTAATAAAGAGCTGTGCTTTGAATCTCAGGCAAAACTGCTGTCAAACAATACAAGTCTTCACTGAATTAAGAAGCTGCCAAGCACTTGGCAGAAAATGCCAACAGCTCAGAGCTGGGGCTGGGGGCAAGGGCAGAGGGAGAAAGCTGATTTATGCCGTTTTTTCATTCGTAGGAAAGTTATCTTGGCACCAGGCATCACTTTCATCACCAGATTCTGAGGAACTCTCACACTTTAATTTTACTTCTGCTGTTTCTTTGGCATGGTCACCTGACCCCATATCACTGGAAATTAACAGGCCAAATGGGGTGACACTTTCCCTCACTCCCTTCAGGGGTGTTTATGTGTTGGTGTTAAAATATTTCCAACAGAAAAACAGTTGTGTAAAAGGGCAAAGAAAACATGCACATTCCTCTTTCTTACACTAAGAAAAGCTTGTTCGCACACCCACAGAGGAGCACAGAGAGACAATGGCAGGAGGAGGACTGCAAATGACACCCTGCCTCAGCTACTCCCAGGCCCATCACAAGAGCCATCAGCACATCAAAGGCCACATTTTCACACATCCAGAGGAGCATAGGGGCACAATGGCAGATGGTAACCCAAATTACGGATTCAGAGGAAGTGACACTCTGACTGGGTCCGCCCCTCCCAGGAGAGCCATCAGCCCCAATGTCCAGGTGTGAAACCCATCACAAAGATTCAATGGCTGGAGCACCTTCCAGCCTGGAGTAGGGAGGGGGTGCTGCTTACACATTACAGAATTCAGGGGAAGAGCATTTCGGGATTGTGCAGGACTTACTATGGGATGTTTAGGGGAACAATCAAAGTGAGGAAAGGGAGGGATGAAGGGAAAAAAGGGCAGTTGCATGCCAACTGTTGTCTGGCCAGCACACGTGTCCAGCCTTGCCCTGCACTTGATTAGCACAGTTTGCCCTATCTTGTTATCCAATTATATTTCTAACTCTTTTCCTTGGTGAAGTATTCTCCATTTGGGGGTGGGGTGATGTGGTGTGTATGGGGGTCTGAGTGCCAGGTCACAGGGACCCAAGTGCCCCTGGTGCAGCGAGTGTTGGCATGCAGGTGAGGCTGTGAGCACTTGTAAAGATCCAGCTGGACCAGCCGGCAAGCAGGTAAAGTGGTCTGGGAGCCAGGGGGTGCCTGTGAGGGAGGAACTGCCTATTGGAGAGACCAGGACAGTCCCAGACATCTGACAGAGAGCGTGGGGGGTCTGGGGGTCTATAGGGGTGAGATCCACTGGTGTCTGTGTCTCTAAGGGCAAGGCCATGGCAGGTTGGCTACTGGCAAGACCAGGGAAGTCCTGGCCAGCCGTGCATGCACACATGCGTTTGTGTGTGCAAGTGATGGGATCTGTATCAGCAACAGGAGGGGGGCTGCAGCCTTGAGGTCTCATATGCCCCAGTGCCAGCCACTGGGGAGACTGGGATCTGGGGGCAGACTGTGTCTGAGCCCAGTTCCTGGAAGGATCCATCTTATACACATGTATATATGTATATAAACGTATATTTCCTGCTAGCGGACCTCCACCCTGCTCAATCTGGGAGGGGAACAGGCTGTGGCCATTGGTGCTGTTTGTGTTTGTGTAAATGTTCTATGTGTCTGTGTAGATTTGTGTGGTGGCCATGTATATATGTGTACTTAAGTGGTGAATATGTGTATTTTTGTGCATGTGCCTACTGGAAGTACAGGCTTAGCCTTGCTACTGGTTGTACCTGGGAGTAAGGTGCTGTGGCAGCCTTGCCTCTATCAGACTGCTGGATCCAGCACTAGTTCCGTAAGGCTTTGTTTGACTAATCTTGGCTCGCATTTTTCTTTTTCCTAGCTTATTTTCTATCTGTTGGCAAGCATAGCAAACTCCACCTTGTATCTGATCACCCAGCTGTCTCAAAGCCTGGCATTAGCTCTGGAAATATTAATTTAGTGGTGAGTGTGTGAAGTTGCCATATTTGGG
Source organism: Syrrhaptes paradoxus (assembly GCA_013400615.1). Taxonomy (NCBI): domain Eukaryota; kingdom Metazoa; phylum Chordata; class Aves; order Pterocliformes; family Pteroclidae; genus Syrrhaptes; species Syrrhaptes paradoxus. Next base: position 25,951 of record VZTO01019992.1, on the reverse strand, counting down.
GAGGCTCTAAGCATATCCAAATTTCAGAGGCAATCTCTCAACTGCAAAAAGCACTCTTCTGAAATGGCCTCATTCTTAGTTTATTCTTGACTCACGTGACTGTTGTAAGTGCTGAGCAATCCAAACTTCAAGATTAGATTAAATACATACGTAGCTACCAGTCCAATTTAGAAGCAATCAGAGTTTAGCTGAAAATTAAATCTCTGACACATGACACAGAACACAGTGGGTGGCACTTCGTTACCTTTACAGAGCTGGTGCAGTAAACAGCAGGAAGAAAGAGACACAAACTCAAAATGCATCACTGAACCCCAAATTTCACTAAGAAATGTGGGGAAAACACCTCACCCTCGCATTTCAGTTAGTTTTGCCCCAGTCTGAATTCATCGGCTAGTGCTCAACTATTTAAATCTGAAGTTTGCATCACAGCCTGTTCCTCCTATATGTCAGTTTTGTTTCTGTCCTAGGACACACACCTACCACTCCCATCATAGATAATTGTTCTGAAGATCAGCTGTTGGGGAAGTACCTTAATACCTCCTGCAGGTTGCCAGTCGCCATCCAGATATAAGGGAAGGACTAAGTAGAACTGGCCCCAGGTAGAACTTGATGCTGGCTGCCCCAAATTAAACACTTGTATATTAACCATGGAGCTATGGGGGTTGAAAAAGGCTCATCTGTTTCTTAACAAGCTTTTTTCTTTTTAGTTTTTGAGAACACTTGCATGTGCGTCTAAACTAGTGCAGGCCAACTAACATTTCATATCCAGGGAACTTACATTTCCAGAGGAAAGCTGTTTTAATCAGAAAAATACCTATTTAGAATTAAGCAAGAGCCCCAACAACACGCAAGACTGTTCTTATCTTAATTTATCCCAGAGGCTGGAGCTGGCAGGCAACCCCACAGAAACACCTTGCTGTGGCTTTTTGAGAACGTCCGTGGAGCTCCCACAGGTTTCAAATACACAATGCAACAAATGGGGAAAAGGTACAAGAAACTGGGTGCTTAAAACCCCCACAATTTCTGATCCTGTCCATGCCTCCACAACCCAACGGGAACAGAGAATGATCAACTGGGACTGATCAACTACAGAGTAATCACTCTGCTCTCCAGCTTCCTGGTAAGCTACATTTCACCTTCCACTTATTCACACCTGCCCAACTTTCAGTTCAGTGGTCCTTCCCCATATGATGAAGCTCATTCCAGACTCTATCTTTCCCCTCCAAGTTTAGTGAATCCTTTCTCATGTTTCTTATTATTTTGCCTGGAGAACAAATTCTTCAGAGATAAGAGGAGCAGGGACAAGGAGGATTATTATGCAGTGTTTGCCTTGAGAGATGATTTTGTGCTTTTCTGATTGTTGTGTTTATAACAAAAGAGCATTCAAAACAAAGAAGAAGGAATGAGAGCCAGCACAGGCCAGATGCTTCCCCCAGAAGCCATGAGTAACTTTTATTGTTGAGAGGGGCTGAGAAAGAGTGGGAAAAAGGAGGAAAGATAAAAGAGAAACAAGATGATGGGTGGGGAGTAGGTTGGTCCACAGACAACAGGAGGTTAAGAAAGTGAGAAGAGAATCAATGGATAGACAGAAGGCAAAAACAGAAAGAAAGAAAGAAAAAGGCATAATGAGGCAAAGAAAGCACTAAAACAGAATAGAAGGGCAAGGCAGAGGAATAAAAGAGAAAAGGAAAGAAAAGGCAACAGCAAAGTACCAGAGGAAAATGGATAACAGGTGAAGAGATGGAAAAAATGAACACAGACAGAGAGAGGTACAGGACGAAATTGCAGGATTAAACCAAAGTAATTTTTAATCTCTACCACAGTAGGTTGGAGCTAATTACTCTGAAAACTTTCCTAATTAACCTAGTTGATTGATCAAATCACTGAAGTAAAATTTTTTTAGTACTTGAACAATTGCTTGCAGAGGCAAAGTAACCTTTGTAAAACAAAAATCCTGCAAAAAACCTACATTTAATACCTTAACAATAACTTGCAAAGGGGAAGTAACCTTCATTAAAAAAAAAAAATGAATAGTTCTGTAGAAACCAACACACTGGAGAATTAACTACAAGCAGTAGTATCAAATTGAAAATTCTGTTTCCTGTACCTATCTTGGTGCTACATGAGATATGTGATAACCCCTAGAAAGTCATCTAAGGTTTCCTAGTCCCATTTCCCATAATACTTCAGGCCTTGTCATCTTCTTTTGCTCTAACTGGAAAAAGGTTCCTGCCCAGCATCTAGGCCACAAACCTACTTTTTTTTTCTGTTTGACGTTGCCTGCACAACAAGGCTTTCTAGAAAAGCGAGGAGTTATATATCTGTGCATTTGCCTTTTTCTTGTGCTATCTAGTTATCTTGTTTTATTCTAATGTTGGTCCACACCTAAGAATAGCAATAATGATGTATGTGCATGTGACTCATGGAGAATGCTGTAAATATATTTTTTCCATATGCAACCACCCTTCTTATGATCTCTCTGTTTCTGTGTCCTTTCCTCTGGAACATGCAGGCAACAGGTGAATTAATATCTAAAACTGCCCTAAGGGCCACATTCCAGTCCCAGACTGGGATGCTGCAGTGGCTGGGGAGGTAGAGGCACCAGCAGAGCTGTGTTGGGAGCTTAGGGGTGAGCTAGCAGGAGGCTACATGGTAGGAGCTAAAAGCTTTAGCAAAAATATCTGTGGTGAGGTTTTTTATATATCAGCTGCTGCATCTCACTGTGGTTGTCTCCACTCTGAGCACAAACTGAATTTAGAAGGCAATGTAAGAAAACAACCTGGCTAATGAAGTTCAGTTAAAAACATCAGTTTAAGTAGAGAAAAAAAAAAATGTACCGAAGAGTAAAATTACAAAGAGATTTTCCTAGCAAAGTCTTAGTCACCAGCATAGCAACAGGAAAATACACCTGTTTCAGGAGAGTGGTTGGACTGGGGGTCAGTTCGTGATGAGGGTTGCCATTCAGCTGAGACCTCAGATGACCCTTCCCTCCTTTTCCTGAGGGCTAAACAGAACATGCACAAGGAGTGGTTTTTTTTAATGAGTCTTCACAAAACTAATCTTTATGTCATGTTTCTCAGGAAAATACTAAATGCAGATGGAAAAAAATGTTATTTCTTAAGGAGGGGAAACAATTTTTCTCTATAAAACACAAAAAGAATCCCTTTTTGGTATGTGTGGGGTACCATGCCAGCCTGACAAAAGGATGATTAATTCAGTTAGACAATGTTCTCCAACTGCTTAACCAGCTGCAGTGTTTCAGTCACACAGATACCGATCAGAAAGCACAGGCTTCCTCACAGCAGCATTTTATGCCTAGTCTGGTTAATCTAGCACCAGTGCAATAGGTGCTGGGGCATGCTGCCTGCTGGCACATGGAGCCAGTCTGGGCCTGCACACCATGGTACAGGGTGGAGGCATCTCACCAGCCTGAGCTACCTTATCTTATGCCCCATTTAGGCATACTTCTCACATCCCGACATTAGTAAGAAAAACTACACACACAGCCAGCACATACACATACAGTATGCAGTCGAACCCACCCGCTATACGCACACACTCCCAGTCAAACACATACATTAGACACACGTACATACTGACACAGCAGCTCAGACACAGAAACACACTGACACATAACTGGGTACAAGCCATGCTGTGGATTCACAAACACCACCTCTGAAGGCATTTCTCACTGAGCCACATTCTGCTCCCAGGTACCTGGCCCGGTTCAAACTACATTTCCCAGCAATGGCATGAAGGATTGCAGCCTGGGGTGAGGGGGGAGCAGAGGCTGTGAAAATGGCTCCCTGTGATCACATATGATTACAGCAGCAGCATTCACAGGAAAGAAACAAAGCCACTAGCTGACCCTTCTCTGCTTCCTTTGCTGTTGTAATCTAAAATTAGCTGCTGTTGAGGTGGAAACACTCAGGCAGCAGGATCTGAGCCTCCTCCTCTCCCTATGCGGGCTTGTTTCACCTCGTGGGCTGACATGGGCTAATCCAGTCTAGCACACAGGGGTTTATCACTCCTCTCCCAGCAGGAGATGCTCTCAGCTGCCCTGTGGCAGTGCTGCCCTCTCCCCGTCAGGTACAGCACCCCACACTTGCTGCTCCATAGCAGGAGCACAGGGACCAGCCCATGTAGGATGAAGACAGTAATGTGAAGAGTGCTCCAAAAAACACTGGACACCGTTCCTGTGCTGAGATCCAAGTGAAGCAAATGAGGAAAGACGAGATTAAACCCATTTTAAGGAAGAGCTGCCTTATGCAGACAGTCCCACTCTGCACTGCCAGCAGGGTCAGCCACCAGAAAGGGGGCAGGAGGCATCCCAGTATGCAGCATTATCATCTCATTAGAGCAGTTTTTCCCCACTCTCCCTCAGAAATGGGGTGCCAGAAAGCCAGGGTGGATATCTCCCCTAAGACACCTCCTCATTTTATCCAGTCTCTTTTCAGGGGAAGAGCACACAGTTCCTGACTCATGCTTTCTGTCTTACCCAGCCTCTTTCCTCACCCTCCAGTGATGCTGCCCTGCTCATGCAAACCTGTCTGGCTATTGAATTGCTCCCTCTGGGTGCTCCACACACCCTTCATCCTCCCCCAGGATCATTCCTGCACCCTTTTACGGCTCATTTCCACTCCTACACATACATGTATCTGCTTGCCCTTGGCCCTCCTCATCTTTTTGAAAACTAGAGTGGTTACATTCAGCTAGCCTAACTGTGCAAGGATGCTATACATGCAGCTGCTCAGCTGTGCTTTTGTGGGCAGGTAGAGAATTCTCTGGGGCCTGTATTACACTTGCATTTCTATATGAAATATTAATATCTGAGTAGCTTCATGTTCTGATACATAAATAGATATGTAATGTGTGCTATTGCATGTCTGAACAAATATTAACATTTCTGAGATTACCAGTGCACCAATTCATAATATTAAAATGTGTACATGTATTACTTTATATCCATATATATATTTACACACATGCTTTTATTTCTGAGCATACATTTACATATCTAAAGATATTTGCTCACATGCTATTTTGTACATACAAAGGTATGTACATATGCATGTGTTTGTGTATCTGTGCTTGCTTACATTTATGCATCTACTATATTTGTTTATATGTATGCATTTCTGTGTACCAGTATTCACCTGTTCCCTATCTGAAAGCCTATATTTTTATTGTTTATTTCTACTGGGCACAGTTTGTCTAAAACCAAACATTAACTTTCACATTCACATTAGCATTCACATTAACAAAAATAAAAGGAAAACAAAATCTTACACAGAAACTTCTGTAGATAATGGAGGAGATTTATTTCTTAGTATTTTGTTGTGCAAAAACCATCACTCTTTGCAGTGATAAGGTCACAAAACCCGGAAAAAGAGAGACCTTGAACAGCAGAGGTAAGAGTTTTGCTGAAAGTGTTAAGAAACTTAATTCTATGGACCAAATCCTCAAAAGACATCTGTACTTTTCCAACAAGATGTGAAGGGCAATAATTTTAATATTCTATATCACCATTTACAACTGGGTAGGCCACAAATGCTGTTCTGCACAGCTACCCTTTGCTCTACACTTAAGTGGAAGGAGAGGTCCTTGGTACTCCCCAGGGCCAAGTCCCAGCAGAGATTGCTGTGGAAATCACACAGGAGCTGTGGCTGCTCTGAGCCAGGACTCTTCCAGAGAAAGCTCTGGAAACTGGAGAGACCACAGTCGTGGCTACATGGTTTCCTCCTTCCAATCCACGTTACTCCAGCAAGAGTCCTCCCCCCAGAACACCTTTTTTACTCTGAAACAGCTCTCACTGTGGCCCTGTTTCTCAGTAAGGAACAGGCCAGCTGCTGAGAGGTCAGGGACTCCTTCAAGAATAGGCTTAGGGGCAGGGATTTTTAAAATATCTTCAGTACTGAGAAGCTTCAGATGTGAGTTCCCCAGAGCTAACACACACTGTGGAACAGCTGGGAGGAAATAGGCTCAGCACTGCTCTGTGGCTTTTGGTCTATGATAGCAACAGCTTCATAAAGCATCTACACCACTTGTTCCAAGAGGGGCTTCACTCTTGGAGTCATTCCTTCAAGGGATCGGGGCAGTTTGTACAGGTATGTATCACACAGCAAACACCATCACAGTTGGCTCTGACCCTGCTGTGGTCTGCCTGAGTAGACAGGCTGTGTACAGTAGGGATAAACTGTCCATCCCACAGCTCCAGGTAGGGCTCAGGTGGTGTTCACAGGGGAAGCCATCACACATCTTTCCAGCAAGGAAAGTGCTTGGCTGCAGGTCAGTGCTTCTGCACAGATTTGTTCCAGTTTAATTGACCAGGTGGGAACAGGGTGCACTTTGTTTGAAAGAGATTATATTCGTGAATAAGCTCTCCTGCCAAGTCTGTTATCGCTCTGCAAACAATGTGAGTATGGGGAAATGGACCTGGGAAAGCAGAGACCAGAGGCATAAGGAAGAGTGTGGATTCCTCTGTTGATGACACAGATAAGCATAGCTGGCCATTTCCCAGCCCAAAAACTAAAGAAATGAGATGGCAGGTCTAAGATCGCAAAGAGCCATAGTGCAGTGACTACATGCTGTCCAGTCCATTAACCCTGGCTACAGAGCTACAAGACTGCTAACAATGGGACATACAGAAGGGAAACCACCTGCAGGAAAAGACCAAGGGATCCATCCAGTCTTTAAACCTGATCTCTTCAGACAGTGGTCTTCTCCCCACTAAGCAGCATTTTTAAATGTTAGTAGTCCCCCTTCTACAAAACTCTGCTGTAGGCAGAGCTAGATGCGATGTTTGTACGCGTTGGATGGGTGCCTTGGTTTTGGCATGTCACATAACTGTCCCCTAGACAGCTCTTGAAACCCCTTCTCCCTGTTAGTCCATCCCTCTTATTTTTCCCTTCTTTCTCTTTCTTCAAGTCTCCTTCCATCCTTTTGTGGTTTCTTCATCTGTCCTTTTCCCTACTGCTGTGTCTGTTTCTGAGCAACCTATGTCTTTCTGTACATTCCCCCCACTTGACATGTGTTACCTTTTTGCCCTGCTACTCATCAGTGGCTTCTCCTTTCCCCAGCCACACTCCCTTTCATCACTCCTTCCCTCATAATTTTTCACTGCCTGTCTCCCTATTCCTCTCCCAGCCTCTGCAGCTGTGATCCCTCACTTCCATCCCAAAGTCCCTTGGGAAAGGATGTTACAGTCACCACAGGGTTAAAAGTATGAGTAGGGGTGGGGAGCTGCCCTCTGTCTTTGATTAGTGCCATCAGCTTTTTGGGAGACAGTAGGTGGCCAAAGGGAGATGGGCTGCATCCTCACGGGGTGTCTCACATCCTCAGCACACAGGGTGAGTGCAGCAGTCTTGCTATCAGCTGTGCCAGTGCCAGGCAGGAGGGAGGGAGGGAGGCCAGGTAAAGCAGGCTTTTTGGCAGACACAGCTAGTACCACATATGGAAGCCTCAGAAACATGAGGATTGAAGGGGATTTATATGGTGAATGACTGATGCTTTGTCAGACAGCTGGAGCATATCCAGTTTCATTGTCCTTGTTCTCAGCCACTCTGCAGAGGCCCCTTGGTCCTGCAGGCTGCTCATGCGTTCCTCTAGGCTGCAGTGAGGCTTCTTGTCTTTGCCTTCCCACAGTATACCACAGAGGTCCTCACAGTAATCCTCACTTCTGACCCACCTACTCATACATACATATGTGCATATCTCAGACCCCCAAGCAGGTGAATTTCTGAAGAAGTGAATACCTCACAGCAGTCAGTCTGACAGATATCCTCCCTGGGAAACTGAATCTCCTTGGCAATGGACAGGGTGAAGGGACAGATGTAACAGAATGAGATTTTTCAGAAGTAACAGCAAGGAGCAGACATCTCCCACTGAGACATCCACATACCCTCCACTCAGAAATACAGTAGGAGAGTTTATGGGGTAGAAATAAATGCCAAAACCAAAAGAGAACCTGGCTCAGTGAGACTAAGCATGGAAATTTAGGTGACATCAGGGACTGTGCCTTTGAGCCACATGTCCCCAACTGAAGGACTGCTGGGTTATTCCTTCTTCTGGTACAGCCAGTTGGAACCAGCCACAGAATAGAGCAGTATATTGTCAGATCCTCAGTCTTCAGGGGATTGCTTCAAAATAAGTCACCAATTGCGCACCCCTCATCCATGAGACGTATGCAGATACATCAATTCTGAAGCACCATAGGGTCTGGATACCTCACAGGTTTGATTTTTCACAGCACCCCACTGAAAGGAAGAGCGAGCCTTTTTCAGATGCAGAACTGAGACAGAGATTAAAAGTATATTCCAGACTGAGATGACACAACGCGGAGCATGGCAACATAAGCACTTTCTCAGTCCCTTAAACGCAAACAAAGAGCATGGAAGGAGAGATGAATATTGCTACTACGGATCCAAAAAGCCAGTACCCAGGAGAGCTGTAACACAAAACGGCACAGAGGAGAACAGTAAAGCTCAGTACTCTCCAGGCTATGTTGCTGTACTCAGCACTGCTGAGAGGTGTCTCCCTTCAGAGGGGACCTGCAACCTCTGCCTTTCTGAATGTGCGCTCACTCCTCTCTTCTGAAAAAAGCAGCTACTAAAGAACCTGCTCTTTAGCTCTCCATTGACAGAGTAGCTTCATGGTTAGTGCAATATCCCAGAACATGCTTCAGCTTCTTCATTAAGGGACCCTTTTTCTACATTCCTAGACATAGTGTTCCTGGATCCACAAGCTGCTATTGGAGGACAAATCCACTCACCATGCTGCTCTGAATTTTTTTTTTTTCTGTGGCGATGTGTCCCACTGCCTGACCCAGAATTTGCAATTGTTAACTTCTTAGGGCCTCCACCACTCTAGTTGCCTCCAGTGGTGAGAAGGGCTTCCCAAGGTGGCTTTTTTTTACAGAAACACACTAATCACCACCACATTTCATGTTGTGTCTGATCTAGCAGGGATGCAAACAGTATTTTCAGAAATTAAACAATGACAAAAACTTGCCTCCAGTATATGACAGCAACTGAGTGTTTTTTTGGGAAAATGCTTTTTAGGTGTAGTTGACTAAACGCTGCCTATATCCCCCTTCAGATTCATAAGCCTCTGTATGGAAGTCTGTCTTAAATAACAAGCATTGCACTACCTGTTTGTACAACAAACAGCTGAACAAAGGGTGTGTGAACTACAACAGACATTGATGTGGGCCTGGGAACCTCTGTCAAGGGAGGAGGTTGTGTGCACAGGTGGTGGTGAGATACAGCCTGTTTAGACCTACTCCTTAACTTCAGCCAGTGTCCTGGCACTACAGCCACTGTAGCACTCCTTTTCTTCAATTTTAACTCATATCTGTTTTTATAGATCTTCTCATGGTAGCACAGACAGTGACCGAGAAAGATAAATGGAAAAAGGGATGAAGAAGAATTGAAGCAAAAAATAAGGGAAGGAAATATATGTCTTACAGAAAATGAAGGAAGGATGGGAGAAAAAAGTGAGAGAAAAACAAGATGCAGATTAAGATAATGTAAGAAAGGAATAGCTGTGCAAAAGAAATATATTTGTGACAAAAGAACAAAAATGTAATAAAAATGAAGAAAAGGAGACAGGGAAACACAGACAGCTGACAGAAACATAACTCTAATAGGCAATATCCTTCCAACTTTCAGAAAGTACTTGAGTACAAGTTGCATGACAGTGTAAGGGAAGGATGTTCTTGCAGCATTTTTGTGTGAAGCAATTACTGCAGCACTGAGCAATGGGGACAGAACACGTGCAGGATTCCTCCATTGCCTGCAGAAGGATTTTCTTTTCAGTTGAAAGCCCAGTACCTCAGTGACTCAATAATTTTCACGTCTTCAAAGCCTCTCTTGCTCAAGAAATATCCCTGATGTTAGGTGCAGGCTCTGTGCAGCTGTTTGTGTCACAAAGGAACAGGGCACCAAAACAATTCAGCCTAACCTATGCCAAGAGTTCATGTTTCTCTGGGAATTTGGGACTCTGAGCCAAATCACCTTTAACAGGTCCAAAGACTTATCAGATAATACATTCTTCAGCCTTTCAGAAGAATCACTGGGTCAGAGACAGAGAGGACAATGTGCTAGTCACAAGACCCTAAATCCTGAACTGACCTAAAAATGCAGTGAAGCTCAAAACTCCATAAATAACATATTTGTCTGCAATTGATTCCTAATCAAGCGTTGATGCAAGATCTATGGGAACACGAACTGTGGGGTGAAATGTAGTAGCAAAATACATGTCTGCCATTATCTGAGACAAACAGATGTTCATGCAGCACACCCAAGCCTCCCTGACTCTCATCCCATTCTGTGCCAGGCTCAGTGTAAGATCTGGAATTACTTCCCCATGGCAGCCACTCCCTGGATTGTTCCAGAGTTTACCCCACAGAGCTCAGAATATTGCAGAAACCAACAAAAGAAACTACTTGATGACATGATCCTCAGAGCCTGAAGCCAGCAAGGGATGGATTTACTAATAGGACTAATTAGTCCTCCTAAAGTGTCCAGCTTAAATCAGGATGACACTATAGAAAGCATTGTATGTATATAAGCAGTAAGAGATACACATATCCTCAAGATCTATCTCGAGACCAACATACGTAAGCGAAAAAAGTCACTATTAACTCTGTTTTGCTAATATGGGAACCAGGTATGTAGTAATTACATGGCCCAAGAGAAAATCTATAAATCAAGCCCCAATATCCAGAGACCCAGACTAGTGCTTCACAAGCTAGGCAATCTACTATCTTCCTCTGTACGAAAAGCAGACAGTGATGGCTAGGTCTGCTAAACAGAGCCACTACAAAAGCTTTATTTTCAGTGTGGTTCATGTTCATCCTAGATTTCATGCTCCTTTACTTGAAGTCTCTAGCACCAAAGAATTTGCTTGGTAGTAAGAAAGTGTAGTTATGGATCATAAATCCTCACTTGCCTGCTGGGAATGTGCACAGACAATGCTGTCAGGGGAACCCACACATGTCAGATTCTGTCCAGACCAGAGCAAAACCAAGAGAATGACCTTGAGAGCTGCGCTCCAAGTTTTTGTGCTTAGACGACTGGGAAACTGATGTTCCAGTAGGACACTCTTCTTAAACTAGGACAAAAACCAAAGCCACTCACTGGTTGGTGTTATGCACCAAAAGAAGCTGGGGTACAGCCCTTGGAACATTGCTGCACAGAACATGAAATTATTGTTGTGACCACCTTATGTGAGCCCAAGCATATTCTTACTTTTTACTGAGAGGAATAGGAGCTGCTCCATACTGTGACATTGTTCCTAAACTGTTGTCAGCAGGAGACAATGTGGACAAAGAGAAGACCAAACTAACACTGAAGAATACATACCAAAAATGCAGCCCTATGGCCTGTTGTCTCCACTGGGACCTTCAAAAGGTTAAACCAAACCTTGGTGGCTTGTAGTGCAAGAAAAGAGCTGCCTTGACCCCAGTCACTGAGAATTGACGTGACATGCTCGAATACTGTACATCTTTTTCTGTCTCTAATTTTGATTCCCTAATGGCCTGATATCTGGACCTGATGTAAGCTGCTGTGTTGAAGCAGGTTTACACAAGTTCAGCATGCTCTGCAGAGATTCGTTGGCTCCTCTTGCCAGGCCCAGCTGGTGTGGTGACAGCAGGTGTGGACATTGAACCTGCCCAGTGCCTTCCATTGGTCAGTTTTCAAGGTGCCCAGAAGACAGCAGGGAGGTCAGTTTGTGTCCTCTCTTTTCTAGGGCAAAAAGGGCTACAGAGATCTGGAGAGAGATGTGGTTGACAAGCACACACAGCCCCCATTCCGGGTTCCCCAGCAGACACCAGCCTTTCCAGTTCCAGTCTGCTTTCCCTACCCTGTCCCAGGCTCAAATTGTGGGCAGTTATGTTTCAACTCCCACCAAACCAATGAAAGCGTCTGAGATATCTCAGTGGGGTAACTCTACAGGCAGAATCCCTGATATGGAGACATTGTCTCTTCCAAATCCCCACTTCAGGCTGACTTGTAAGGTGGATAAGCTACTCCCTACATTCCACTGCAAGTTTCCAAAATGAAATAGCTTACCCTCCTCTTCTGTTGCCTCTGTACCCCTTTCTGCCACTCTTGAAGCAGGGAGGCATAAACAGAATAGGAGCAAGTGCATACAGACAGAAGAGTTGGGGGCATGTTAAGCAGCAGGAATAGGACACATGGAGCTTATATGGATTTTATTCACGTCAGGGAGGATCTTATAATTGCCCTGACTTTACTGTCGCTCTTCCCCAGCTGGAAAGATGCTGCAACATCTGTCAGCAATTAATGGCATTCAAGTATTGTGTTCCCCCCACTCTGTTTTCCCTGCATCCCCACCTTACCTGCAGCTTTGGAGCCCCATGAGAGCTGCCCCACTTTCTGACCCACCACTGGGAATCTGTCAGCCTCTACCAATGCGAAATTAAGATGGACCCACAGCAGTTCAAGTGACAATAAAATTTAACTGCCTTGCAAAGAGAACAGGAGAATGCATGTCACCTATCCCACGTGCTGCACAAATTGTGTGAACAGAAGTTATTACAACCTGAAAAACTGGATGGAGACTAAACACAGCAATCCAGCACAGACAAGCCTGAGTCTGCTCACCCCAGATACCACCTCTGCCATTTCTACCTTACAACAGCTCTTCTACAAGCCTCTTTCCCTTCAGGCCCCCTCTGCCTGCAGCATCCCTCTGTTATGCACCCAGGTAATCCTCCTGGAGGAGCTCTGGTACCATTTGAAAACTTTGCGCTCACAGCCTGCCCTATGACATTTTCTTCAGCTGCCTTCTTAATTCCCTGACACGTAATCACTCTCCCACTTTCTAAGCACTTTCCTCAGGGCGACACCTCTTGCACTGGAGACTGTGATACTGGTGTCCCCCAAGGCTTCCAGCTTCAGCTGACCTGGCTTGATCTCCAGCCTCCACCGTAGCCTGCCAATCTCACCTGCCTTCACTGAGGAAAACAGAAAGGTGAAAGGCAGCACAGCAAAAGGAGGAGTTACATCTGGATCACCATGTTAGCTGTGCCATCTGCAGGATTTTGCAACCCTCCGCTTCCAGATCTTCTCCCATTCTGAAGAACAGAGGGGCTGATCTCTTCACACTTGTCTCCTAAGAAAGCCACTGTTTGCTGCCCAGCCACTAAACAGGACTGCTTGTCATGGTGAATAAAAGGCCAAGGGAACCAGGATATGTCTGCACTGGAGACAGTAAACCAGACTCCAGCACTGTTGGTGTCAGATCCAATCCAAGATCAGACCCTGAAGGTTTGCAACCCTCTTCTTTGCCATTTCACTTGCTTCTTACTTCCTTTCACCCTGCCTATGCTTTCCTCCCTCTCTCCCCTCTAAAAGGCTGGGTTGGATGCGTTGCTGGGGGGTTCTCACTGTCACAGTGACACAGCCAGCATGCCAGCCCTGACTCGATACCAGCAATCCTGGACAGACACGGGGTCTGCAAGTTCTGCAGGGTCCCTTGGCTTTGTTGTCCTTTCCCTGCTCCCACAGAGGGGCTGGAGGGACAAAGACACAGACCCTGCGAGGCCAGGCTACCTCTTGATGCATGAGCAGGCTGCAGCAGTTCCCTGGTGCCCCTGGGCTTACCACAGGGCCCAGTGCAATCTGTCTCTCCTCACCAGCTCATTTGTTCCTAGGAAAGCCTGGAAGCAGCATAGGCCACTTCTTCCCCTTTAAAGCTTGCTGGTTGTCTTCTATCCACAGCTGATGTTCTCACTTGGTCCACCAGGGACAAGGACTCTGCCTTTAGGTATACAACGAGTATAAGTACTTCAGAGATACTCTGGCTCATGAATTTTGTAAAAGGCTGACAGTTTTCCTTCTTTCAGACAAGGGTGTCAGCATCCCCATCCCTGGAGGGGTTCAAGGCCAGGCTGGATGAGGCTTTGAGCAACCTGGTCTAGTGGAGGGTGTCCCTGCCCATGGCAGGGGGGTTGGAACTATGTGATCCTTAATGTCCCTTCCAACCCAAACCATTCTATGATTCTATCATTCTATGACTTTATCTACATTTGTTGAAGTGTAGGTCACAAACTGGCAGCTTTTGAGAAGTGTAAAAAAATTCCTCTTGTAGTTTTTCCTTTGAGTCATCTTGTCTTAAATCTGTTGTAAAAATCTCTTATAGGCCTGCTTCTCAATGACTGGTTATTTTGATAGTTATATGGTCTGTTTCTGATGTGCATGTTGTTTCAAAGTTCTGCTCTTTTTTCCCAGACTAAAAATGGCTTTGGAAGCAGGGTACTTATCACTGATTAAGGTAATTTTCATTTTCTATAAAAATGGATGTAGGATTAGCCACAGCAGAATAATTATCCCACCAAGATGAACACTAGTTTATTTCCTCTCATAAATAAGCGTGTCTAAATCCAATGACAACATGAGCCATTGTAGCCAGTAAGGCCTTAGAACAAGGGGATCTTCTCGGGCATATGAATATCTCTCCAGACGAAGCCAGCCTTGGTTTGTCATTAAGTCCTTTACTCAGCACACCATGTTAATGACTGCGCAAAGCAACTACCACAACAGCAGCAACTAATATTCCAAATAGTTTACAAAGGTCAAAGTTATCTAATGCCCTTGCCATATAACAAGGGTCAGTTGTGCCAGACCTGCAAGTAGATTTCAAGCCTTCTAATTTTGTAATCCCATTATCCCATGTTTCCCACCTCCACAGCAACTGCAATTCCTGACCCTTCTGTTCTCTTCCACCTCAGCATCTCTGCAGCCAAAGCTCCAACACAGGTAACATAATGGGAAGGTGCAACTAGATCCCCCAGCTTCCCCTTCTCACCTCACTCTCACATATCTGCCCCTTACTCACTCTCCTGTAACAGGTCCCTTTTCCCCCCGAGCTTCTGTGCTGCGTTCTGCACCCAACACTGCCTATCTCCTGCATTCCCTATTTTGCACTTTATCTGACCCCCTTGCCTTTGCAACAGTTATCTTCTGCATCATCTCATCATCATGATTCTCATCTCCAGCCTATTTTTTTTCCAACATCTACCTCCTTCTCTCTTTCTCAGGCATAATCTAGACTAAGTTGAAGGTGTAACGTTAGCCCCATGGATAACCCGGTCATTTAACCAGACTAATATGGATACAGCAGACTGGCTTTAAGTCATGTCAACTGGATCAAGTTAGAATCTAAGAAGTGTACCTTAAAACATAACTGAGGTAAGAAATCAGTGTTTCTTTGCATATCTCTTAGTTTTCATCAGTTTCTGACATCCTTTCCAACAGTCTCTCCTCATTTTTGTTCTGGTTATTCTCTTTTGCAGCCCATCTCTTTTTCCTCCCTTTCTGCCCAAAGAAACTTTTATACACAACTTCTTCATCACCTTAAACAGGACACAAGTCTTGGTTTTCCCCTTCAGACTCAGCTACCCACAGAGTAGGTTTTAACCCACCCTCAGGCAAATCACTCAGCTTTTCTTATTTAGATACTTCTCCTTTGTATCTGCTTATGTTAATATGTGCTTGCTTCTCCTTACAGGATTATTGCTCCTGCCTCAAAGTCAAAGGAGAAGAACAAAGAACTTCTTTTCCATCTTTGATATGGATAAGGTGAGGCCAGGATCCAGGAGGACTGTCGCTAATCATGCAGGAAGGCAGAGAGGGAACAAAAGAAAGACTAGAAAATAAGTTTGGAGTAAAAGCGTGAACGCAAAAGGTTACAGACAGGACTGAGTAACAACAGCAAGAACAAGGAGCAGGCCTGATTCCACCTTCCCAGTGGTGCCATTTGTAACCAGGAGAGCAAAGGTGGTAGCAAAAACCGGATTGCATAACAGGAGCCAACCCCCTCCAGCACTCCTCTCTGGTGGCCAGTGCCACCGGCACACTCGACAGGGCAATGTCTGCTGGGGTCAGGGTGCTCCAGATTGGTCCCCTTCACCCTGAGGGACAACAGGTCCCAAATGAGCACCGAAACCATCTCTGTTAGCTGAACCACAGCGTTCTTGTTTGAGGCTGAGGATGGCTGAATTACTGGGGGAACTTTAGTGAAATTCTAGGTATTTATTTTATGTTAGTCATTCAACTTTAAGGTCAATTAGTAGGTCTTTTATGTCTTTAAATGCACACTACTATACTGCAACTCTCTTGTCTCTTTATGGCACCTTACCATTTCCTCCAGTGCCTGGATTTCTCTCCTTGCTGCTGTTAAAAGAGAGCAGAAGCTACAAAAAATTATAAACAGGAAGCCCTAAAAGATCAGATAATTTACAAAACAACACATAGTCACACATATTCATAATGTACTGTGGATAATGTTAAATAACATGAAAAAGAGTTACTTGCTTTGCTGCATTCTTTTGTACTTGGAGAAATACTGACACATGGTCTTGGTTTAACAGGCATAAAGAGTTCCTTGGCCTGCTCCTCAGATGTGCACAGATCTGTAAAATTTCCTACAGCCTTTCTGTTGACAGTCTAATATAGAAGGCACTATTATTTGGCTACAGCAGAGCTCTTGCTGTTTTGTTGCAGGGGATCTGCAATGCACATCATGTCTGTTGCATATATACTGAACAGAGTTTCTGGATTTCCTTCCTGTGCCAGAGGACTGCAGACTTACAGCCAAGTCCCATTTTTTCTAAGGTTCCCACCTCTAGATCTTCTTGCAACTTAAAATTTATTTTGTCTTGCTTTTAGCTAAAGTTTTAGACAGGTTTTCTGGGGGACTTAAATCTTCATTTCAGCACATGTTAATTCCCCAAACTTCCCACTTGTGGCTGCTTCCCACTCTCCTCTCTGGTGCCCATCATGCAGCTTCCCATCTGCCCCCCCAGTCACTCCACCCCACTGCCTCTCCTTGCCCCAGCTCTCCCACTCACTCCCTGTTTTTCTTTCCCTATTTCCCTTACCAGTCTCCCCTCTCCTCTCGGTCCTCCCTTTCCATTCCTTTTCACCTCCTCTGAATGACTGTAATGCTGCCAGGACTTGGCAGACGAGCCACCCCCTGTCTCCAAATTACCTAAATTAGCTATATTAGCTACATTAGCTGTATGTATAACAGGGAAACCCTCTTTTGCAAGCTCATCTCTGCCAGTTCTGGACAAGAGAAGGCCATTTTTAGGGATTCAGCATCCTGTGGTCACTTAGCTGCCTCATGCTGTTTGCTCTTGAACCGAGACCTGGCACTCAGCCAAGGGCAGGCTGTGAGGTGAGAGGTGATGTATCTGAACAGTTATTTATGATGTAAAAATGTGTGTAAATTTGTGTAAAAAGCTGTTGTCCCTGGAAACCATCTCTCTGTTTCTGGCAGGGGTTGCTAAGCAATGCACTTGTGCTTGCAGGGAAAAAGGAGAGCAGGGCTAAGATCTGGCAGCCCTTCTCTTAGGAGTGACCCCGTTGCAAAACAGGAGAGCAGGGACAGGCAGGACCACGTGCTGCTTAGCAGCAGAGGCCACAGAGGGGATGGGAAATTTATTGTAATGTTTGACTGACATCTCATTGCTTGCCAGAGACAGTAAGTGGATGAGAGGGAGAGAAGAGCAAACTGTGGCAACCGTGATCAAGTCATCTGAGGTCAAAATGATGACTGAGGTTGCTACAGAAAATGAATTTTGATATGAGGATAAATCCCACAGCAGTGACTGCATGACTCAGTCTGGCAGTTCAAGATGCCTGAGCAGTCCTGAACACCCCTCACCCCCCCAAACTGGACTGCATTGCTCCCCGCTACTGTGCTCCTCAGAGCTCTCCCAAAGCCTGATCATCTATTGCAATGCTTGTCCTGAATTCACCCCTAGCTATTTTTGTTTCTAGGTCACCGAGAAAACATCGGCATGGCCAGCAGAGGTTGATTGCAGTGCGGGCTGGCACATCCACCCTCCTCTTAATCACGAGCAAGGGCTGCCCACGGCAGGCTCAGCCCTCTGCCTACTCTCAGGGAAGGCTCAGATCGCCAGTCACCACTCCTCCACTGCCCTCAAGTACCAGACTTCATAAAAAGCCAGCGCATATGTGCCTTATGACAAGAAAATAACTTTTTTTTTTTTTTTTTTTTTTTAGGCAGGCAGCCTTTGCAGACCTGCAAACCTAAAAAGGCAGGAAAACAGCTGGATTTGAGCAGTCTCTACAGAATCCTGCTGCGCTGAAACGGATTTCTGTTGCCATCTGGTGGCAGCTGAACAGCACCTGGAAATGTAGAATAAATACCAAGATCCACCTCCCTGCCATTCTCTGAGCTGGAGCTTGTTCTCCCCTATTTATTCCACAGGCCTTTACTCTGGCCACATCACAGTTTCCTCACTTTAGAGGAAAGAGGGAGAGAATGTTAATGCTACTGGTATATTCATTTATTTATGTATTATTTAAGCTAATGTTATTAGATTCCAGGTTATACCTGTCATTGCAACACTTCTCCACAGTTCTCAATTCAACACTGGCCATTTTCTTGACTACTTCATGTACTATAGTCAAGACTCCCTCCTAACCTTTGAAGCTTGTGGTGTAGCTCACCCTAAATTAGAAATCTTCACTCTAGCCCTGAGAGTTGCTGAATGAGTCATCCACAGCGGGTCAGTTAATGAACATAAAATTACCGACCCCATCTGCCTGTTGCAGAAATCTCTTTATAGAATTGCACCCTTGCTTACCCAGGAACAAATGAATCACCAGCCAGCCTTAGAATCCATCTCTGTCTAGCACAGGACCCCATTGCTGGATTAGGGGCAGAGGCCTCATGAAAGGCAGAGATGTCATGTTAGATGGTTTGTCCCTGACATGTTCTTTTCGTGTTGCAGCTTCTGCGGGAGCCTGGCTTAAACTGCAGCACAAGACTTTCTGCATATAAGCCACAGATTCACCCTCTTGTCATCTCATTATTCCCTGGTAGAGGATAATTCCCTCCCTATTTAAGCAGGGCACCAACCCCAAAGACTGCATGGACAAATCAGAAACAGGGCATCCTGATGGCATTTGACTGCAGTCCTCCTTCAGGTTTTGCTCCCACCTATGCTTAGCTCCTCGTTCAAGCCCTGCCTCTGTGCCTCCCACTGTGCCAACCTTGCTCTTGCCCCTGTTCCTACTCTAGCCCAGCCACATCTGCTTGCTGGAACCGTCCAACGTTGTGACCATCTTGTCCAAACTCCAACAAACTGACCTACCACTCAGGCACAGAGTCCCCTCTGAATTTCCCACTTCAGTGTTCCCAGAGGCAGGGATGACTGCTGACATCTTGTCATTCCCCGTAACTGAGCTAATGAAATCCCAGGAGCAGACAGCCACACTCCAGCTCTGTGTGGACATTGGTGCTCTAGCACCAGCTTCTGCCCCATGTGAAACTATCTATGGAAGTGCAGCAGCTCCTTCACTAGCCCCATCTCAGAGCTGAGCCTTCCCTTGCCGCACAAAACTAATGAACACCACCGATGTTGTTTTGATACTGTTCACCTATGTCATATGTTGTTTTTGACCAAGTCTCTTGTGTAGGCTGTTGATGGTGTCATGAGGGCCCCTACAAACCCTCCACTGCAGAAGGTGAGTTGTTTCTTTTGACATTTTATGTAGACCCCAGGAGAGGCAGTCAGCAGAAGCTGCACTCACAACATTAAAACAAAGGCAGAAGGACTGCCAGAACCATGACCCTCAGCATGGTCCCAGGAAGGAACCCTGCAATGCAGCATCCCCACTTCCAACAGGGGTCAACTGGAAAAGTCCTGGTACAGCTGTAAACATCCTTCATTTTATGTAATTTATTTCTCCTTGTAGTGGGTTAAGCAGAGGGGAGCTAATTTTTTTTTCCTTTTCTCCCTTCTCTTCATAAATAGCTAGCAAGAAGCTATGTTTTGGATTCCTGCTCAGGAGAAAAGCTGATACGAAGAGAACATTTATAGTTATTGCTAGGATACCCTCAAGGACAAAATACATTCGGTCTCTCTTCTCTCCATAGACAGAGGGAGGGG
>VZTO01019991.1:3149-22821 GCA_013400615.1 Syrrhaptes paradoxus | reverse complement strand
ACGGTGAGGGTGACAGAGCACTGGAACAGGCTGCCCAGAGAGGTTGTGGAGTCTCCTTCTCTGGAGACATTCAAAACCCGCCTGGATGCATTCCTGTGTGATCTGATCTAGGTGTTCCTGCTCCAGCAGGGGGATTGGACTAGACAATCTTTCGGGGTTCCTTCCAATCTCTAATATTCTGTGATTCTGTGATTCATTAGCAAATAGCAGCAATGCAGTTGCTGCTGCTCAATGATTTTGTAGTAAAAAGATTTAACCTGCAATTTATAATTGTTCTAACTGTCAGAGAGATCTACATGCAATGCATACTTTGCAACACGCTACATTTGCTGCAAAATGCAGCCAGAATTTTGGTTCTTCATCACAACAGGGTACAGGGCAGAAACTCTTTTATTGCCTCTTTAGCTCCATATGTCACGCAAAGGGCCATCAGCAGAGAAAGCACAAAGGATCTTTAAGTGCATCTATCAAGTGAGCCAAAACAGCAATTTCCCAAACTGTTGCCAGTCACAGGCATTCAACCCCAAGGGCAAAACCCATCTCAGAGTCCACCACCTCTCTTCCTTCACTTTTCTTTGCCACGATAATCGACTAAATCACATGCTCTAATTAATAATTTCTTAACATGGGTCTTTCTTGAGCTGGTAAAACCAGGAAGAAACAGTTGTCTAGTGCTGTCTTTATTTTATATTCCAGTTTAATTTACTACCTATTCTGCTAACTCTTTTTAGATATGTGGGGAAACCACTGAACTCAGATCAAAAAGAATATTTTTGCACATAGACTTAAAAGTCAAGTCTTGTATAAAAATTGTTTCTTTGAACATGATGTTCTTTACTTATTTTGGATTAGTATAAAGGCCTGGAACTGAGTCCTTTTGATTTGAGATAGCTACTTTTGATCACTGTTGCTTAAATTGCGATGACATTTTCTCTAGTTCCAGCTCCAAGGACACAAACCTGCTTCTTGCTTGGAATGACAGATTCTGCATGAAAAATCACTAACATAAAGTGTCAATGCAAGGTCTGCTTAGTGCAGTGTGTTAATGAACTAGTTTTGTGCTGTGGGGGAAGATGAATCTGTAGCTAGTTTTGATCACAGGAAAAGAACTGATAATTCTGAACTGGTCCTCTGTGTTCTTCTGTGCAATACAACACCCACACTGTATTTCAGTAGAGACAGCTTGAAATTATTATTATGTTTTATTTATTATTCACCTAGTACCATATCTCAGTCAGTACCTCAGCAGAGCTGTACGCTGTACAAACCAGAGCTATAAAATAAAACCTTGGAACCCAAAAGGGAGTGAGAGGCCCTCACCCAGAATGAAACAGGTGCAGAAATTGGCCAGAACATTATGCAGCACAGCAGACCACTTCACAGAGGTACAACCTGGCTTTTAGCCCTTTAGTCTCAAGAGCATGCAGTTTTCTCACTTCCCTCCTCTCTTGTGGCATAGGATGTTTTACATGGGGTCAGGAAAGGCGACCCACCCTACAAGCAGGGCAGTGAACCCACCAGGAGTCAGCAGCAGGTCTCAAGCTGATGAGATGTTGATAGTCCAAGAGCAGCAGTGAGTCCACAGCATCTCCCTTTCCATCTTCCCAGTGAAGTCACACATTACAGCTGGAACTAGCAGAACTGCCCTGTTTCCATTTGCTGAAAAAACTTCACTACTTAGCTTTGCTCCTGATGAAGCTTACCTAACCTGGAACTGGGCCTGAAACATACCTTTCCTTTGAAAAAATGTTAGTTAAGCACTACACAACAATTAAAGGAAACCAGGATGATTGGAGAGCCTGGAAATATACAGATACCTCTCTGACACTAATGCACTTATTTGAAACATGATTGATAGTCAAGTGCCTGAAAACTACTTTTAGAGATCATATCCCTACTTTGTCAACTGTTGTACAAGCACAAAACAAAAAAGCATATTGATTCATCCCTAACTTTATAATATTTGGCAGTGTAAGAGCCAAAATGCTGCCCCTATGGGTGAGAATATATGGCCCATAGTCTTGTCCCCGAGAGTAGCTAAGTGAGGCAAGCATAAGAAACGGTGATCTTCATCCTGAAACTATTTTACAAATTAAATAACAGAAGCAGAACCTGGAAGACAATACTGGACAGCAAGACAAGCAGTGATTTCAGATACTAAATGATTATATATTGTCTGTAAGCTTTAAAAGAAAGGACATTTTTAATGAGGCTGAAAATGTCATTCTGGAGACCAGCCTTCTTTCTTATTCTAGAAGGGGAAGGAGGCTAACATTACAGAACATAAAAGACCTAACAAAGTAAAGCCTATGCCCTTACTAGGGCTGGTATAGCACTTCCTCTCCCAGGGTGTATGCAGAATTCACATGCCTCCAGTTCTTTTGCTTCTCTTGCTTTCACTGTCTACAGATTCTAGATGCCGAAAGACAGCTCACAACCTTAATTTACTATATTGCAAAAGTCTTGTCCAGAAAGTGTCATTTCTGGGAGATGTTGTTCTGCACATGCATATTAAGCCTTTCTGTGTGGTAAACATATAAGTTGTGCCTCGGAAGGTACTGTTGCATATGAAGAATGAAAATACCCAATAAAGCCTGACTGAATGTTAAAAGCCAGGCAAAAAACACCTTTGAGAGAACGATAGCACTGAATTAAATTTCTATTCCTTTGGACACCAGCATAGATACCAGACTACTCCAGAGGAATTTTCTTGGTCTTGTTGAAAGCATAAAGATTGATCTCAACAAGGTGCTGCCATTTCATCTCTTTCCCAAAGTGAAAGAAAATAGAACACCTGAGTTTTACCCTCAATGAATAAATACAACTACAACTTAATACAAATGTTGCTTCTCATTACCTTATGTTATAAAGACTTCATTTGGTGTGAAAGACGAAAAATCAAGAAACAAGACTCTTGTAAGGCACCAGATATTTAACAGGAGTTGTCTTCAGGCTCACTGATGTAAATATACATGAAGAAGAAAGATCCCATGTGTGGAATATTGGGAAGCAGGAACTAACAGAATTAATAAAATTATCCCAGTTTCATGGTACTAAAAACTAGCATTGGAATAGAACTGCCTATGGCCTAATTAAGACCTTGGAGTGTCTGTTGCCTTAATATTTCTATTATTTAAAGAACCGTCAATAGAAACCCTAGGCTTTTAATAATACAGAACACTACGTGAAAATGAATGCAAACACTTGCATCTTCTAATTCAGGACCACAAGATAAGATATTTTCCTCTTTTTCTGTCTTTCCTGCTGCCTACATCTAGTTCAAGCAGGATTTTCACTGCAAATTGCATTTCCCGTTTGCTGTTACTATCCTCTCATTTAAGTATGTATTTATTTCAGTGACAAAAGCACGCTAATGTATATTTCCTCTTTTTTTAGGGGGGAAATTGTGAGGCAGTTTTCCGCATGAAAGTTAATTCTCCATGTATTATCATTTTCTCATCATGTTTACCTGAGTGCAAGTGCAAGACAAATTTAAAGTTCTGGTTGATTTGGACTCTTCACCCCTAGCCAGATTAACTTCCTGGGACATGACTGGAGATCTGCTGGAGAACTGCTTCACTTATTGGAGTTGCAGGTATGAGATACTGCTTAAGGTAAGAGCTTTAAAGGATAAAGCAACTGCAGCTAATATGCTCTTAGTATGCAGTTAATACTTTCAAAGTCCTTGAAAGATGCCCTTGACAAATTTTACACAAGCATAGTCATGTTAGTAGCAACTGCTTTCTTTTTTTTTCCCCCCTTATCAATATAGCAGTATGGACTTTGATACTGATGCCTCTTAAAAGTGTTCTTTCCTACTTCTAGTCAAGTGTAATCTGTGCTAGGATAACTGTGTCCATGTGGGATAAAGTACTTTAACCTGAACAGTGTTGGAGCTTTGCACCCAGTTGGTGCTCCTGGACAAGACCCAAGTCTGTTTCTCAGAAGTGTTTTGTGGACAGTCAAGTTTGAATCACTTTTCAAGTAATTTTGTCTTTTACCTTTTCCTTTCAGAAACACTGCGTCAACAGTGCAACAAAATTCACTCACTAGGGTGTTTTTGGAGATGTTACAGCACTGCAATAATGCTGGATACTGATGGCTTAGGCTGCAAGGTAAGTACAAGCGAAGGACTCATGTTTTATTTTAATTGAGTGCTTAGAGAATTTATTATATTTAACTATTATTTTGGGGTCAGAGACAGTTTTTTACTTTATATTGCAGCAGGTCATCGAATGTGATCAACTGACATTTGAAATCCTATATAAATGGCATGCAATGGGGAAACTGAGGAAAGGGGCCACACACAAACAGTTGGACAGATTTAAAGCAAATTTTAGAAAGCCCAGATGGGTACACTGGAAATTAGTTTCATAGCATGAACACAATGGCTAAAACCCTTTCAAATTTGTCAGTAAACTGGCTAAGAACCTGGCCATGCTTATTGGCCACAGGATAACAAAATATACTTCTTTAAAGATATGCAAATACTACATACTGTAAACTAAAATATAAGCAAACAATTAAACTGATTAATCTTAGTAAACAGAAAATAATTTCATCAACAAAATCAAGTACATTGTCTCCCTTGCTGCCTTTAAGCCAGTTGGATGAGGTTTCCAGTTGTTATGGATGCACTCTTATTTGACTCCTTCAAGACACTTGCAAGGATCTGCAAAATATAAAGTCTCTAAGGCTCCCATGAAATCTCCTTTGAGTGTGTATCACAGATACTTGAAGGCTTGCAGTGGTCAGGAGCTGATCTTCAGAGAAAACTGTCTGTGTGTTGGGGGACCCTCGGGGAGGATGCCACTCCATCTGCAGCCAGAGTCACACCAGTGCTGGCCACCTGCAGCCAGACAGCAATGGTGCTCCAGGAGTGCAGCCCTGCAGGGTACCCGTGTCCACCCAGGATGAAAGGAGGGAAGAGCAGTCAGCAAGGTGTACCCTGATTCGGGCAATGCAAGCCCCAGGTGAAGGACCGTGGAAAAGAGGGGCAAAGTACCATTTAAACATATGCATTTCCATGCATATATTAAGTGCCAGTGAGATGCTATGGTGTACCTCCAGTCAGTCATCATCAGATAATTTATTTAGGGTGCAGAATAACCATCACACACTTGCCTTGAATACCAGGTGACTTGAGTCCACCAAATACCCAGAGTATTTTGATGGTAACCACAGCTACACCACAAGTTGAGTGTTTCAGTACCCACTCCTCTACATGCTTACCTAAGAGAAATGCAAGGTCATTTCAGAATGCAGGTGGAATTCACTAAATTCAATATTGATATCAGAAAGTCTCTGAAAATAACAAGCTTCCCCTTCTTATCCACCCAATTATCCTGAGAGTGCCAGAGAATTCAACAGACTCTGCTAATCAGAAAGGAATACTTGCACTTAAAGGAGAAACATAGTAAAACAAGCCCAAAACCCAAACAACTTATCAAGCTGATAAATTCAGGATCCAAATCAGAAAACAAAGCCACTGATCAAAAAACTCTAGCACCTTTTTCTGCAGATCAGAGTCCTTGCAGGGGTCTCTCAATACTTCATGAAGGCAAACCTCCACTCACAAATAAACTTAATTTCAAAGACAGAGGAGAAAAAGTGAATTTTAAAGCAGTCAGTAGGAAACAGAGTTTGTTTCACAGTAAGAGCTCCACCAGGAGTGTTGTGCAGAGCTCCTGGCAGTCAGAAAGAGAGAAGTTCAGGTTAAGCATTGCAGGTGGGCTAGTATACACTACCAAGCCTAATGCAAAATAGGGAGTTGGTAGACCTTCTGTACAGATGGTGATGCCTGACGTACTGTGATCAACCACGCATGAAAATGCTGGTACAGCCCACATACGTGCATTATACTCTAAAGCATGAGAAATATTGAAAATGATTTCACAGTACACCATTTTTCCTTCTGTTCTTCAGAGGATAGTATGAAACTTCTGTCACTGATTTTATGCACTGAAGGAAATACAGTATCATTTAAGGCTGTATGTTTCCACCTCAGTAAGAGGAAATTAGATACTCTAGAATTTGCTTGTTTGTATGCAAAATATATTCTTTCCTAATGTTTTCCCTTCAGTTGTAAGATTTATATAATCGTGTGGAGACTGTCAGTCACTATCGATATCTATCTAGACTTTAATCTCCAGATGTCATTTATATTATCAGGGCAAATCTGTACATATTGAAGTATTTCTATTCAGACACATATGCTATTACCAGTCTGAGGTTTGGTAGCTACCCTGGGGACAGTGTTTGGTCTTTTAGGTCTGTCTGAATCATACTGCCAGTGTGAAAACAATTGTGTGTCAAGGACCATTAGGTCAATGTAATTTCTTCTGTGATCGCAGGGAGTCTCATATTGTAGTATATCTTGTATGTGGAAGAATCTTTTTGCCTGTAAAGTTGTTCCACTGCTGATAAACACTAATGACAATTAGTTCTGCAAGACAGTGAATTTGTCCAGAGATTTTTAAGTACATAGATAAGTGTGAATATCCTTACAATACAGTTAGAGACACTGAGGCACAGGTAAAGTAATTTGTCCAGCAATAAAACCATTGTAACTAAGGAGATTAGGTAAGGAAAAGAGCCTGCAATAAAAATATTCATATAACTCTCAGGTTCACAAGTCAATCATGCTGCTTGATGAACCACATATCTAACTCTTTAGTTAGGATATTTTATTGCAGGTATCATATGTTATGTGCGGTACGGGAGACTCCACAAAATTTCCTTGAAAATTTATCACATATTCTATTCACTTCTTCATATACCACAAAATCATGAATGGTGGCACAGCCTGCTGGAATTAAATGGCTTGAGCACAATACACTGTAATAGTTATTTTGGGCTTTTATTGTGTAACCCAGCAAGATTCAAAGACTATGTAAAGAAGTTACCACCCTCTGAAGGCTGTAGGAGGTTGAATGCCCTTTGGTTGAAGAAGGAGCAGTACTTCCATGTGATCACTGCAGTACTGGCTGTCTCTGTTGTGCAAAAGGAAACTCAAGAGTACGGATGTCAGGATCACAGTGCACAGCAGAGCAATGGTCAGGATGGTCAGTCAGCTTGGTGGCAAGGATGCAGTTGGAGGGATCTGCTGGCCACGGCGCACCAGGAAAGAAGATGGTAGGATCCCGACCAGGGTCCAGGTCTAGCTTTATGTGGAAAGTTGACCAATTTCTGTTCTTGTATATGCTTATGCAAATATGGATGCCATCCAGAGGGACTCATGCAAGCCTCATGAAGTTCAACAAAGCCAAGCCCAAGGTCCCGCACATGGGTCAAGGCAATCCCAAGCACAAATACATGCTAGGCAGAAAATGGATTGAGAGGAACCTGAGGAGAAGGATTTGGGGGTGCTGGTAGATTAAAACCTGACCATGAGCCGGCAGTGTGCACTAGTGGCCCAGAGCGCCAGCCAGATCCTGAGCTGCATCAAGAGAAGCACGGCCAGCAGGTCAAGGGATGCGATTCTACCCCTCTACTCTGGTCTCATGAGACCCCACCTGGAGTACTGCATCCATTGCCCCCCAGCGCAAGAAGGATGCCAGCTGTTGGAGCAGGTCCAGAATAGGGCCACGAAGATGATCAGAGAGCTGGAACAGAGTTGGGGTTGTTCAGCCTGGAGAAAAGAAGGCTCTGGGGCGACCTTATAGCAGCCTTCCAGTGCCTGAAGAGGGCCTACAGGAGAGATGGGGAGGGACTTTTCACAAGGGCATGCAGTGACAGGATGAGCGGTAATGGATTTAAACTGGAAGAGGGCAGATTTAGATATTAGAAAGAAATTCTTCACCGTGAAGGTGGTGAGACAGTGGAACAGTTGCCCAGGGAAGTTGTGGATGCCCCACCCCTGGAGGTGTTCAAGGCAAGGGTGGATGAGTCTTTGAGCAACCTGATCTAGTTGGAGGTGTCCCCTCCCATAGCAGAGGGTTGGAACTAGATGATCTTGAAGGTCCCTTTCAGCCCTAACCATTCTGTGATTCTTCTGACAAACTGATGTGTACAAGCTCTGGTCTGCTTGGTTTCCTTTTAACTCCAATCCATACCTAAATTGCATTGTAATTTTTTGTTTTGTTTGCTTTTAGCAACATCTGAAGGTCTAAACTCAGCCTATAAGGCTCATAAAGGAAAAGAATACATATACAGAGTCATGATTCATGTTGATATACTTTAAGAAAACCAAACAAACTTAATGAAAAAAGACCAAAACATCTTAGTCCAATGCAAAAAAAAAAAAAAAAGGTATTTATGGAAATCAGACTGCTCTGATTCTTATTTGAGTCATTCAAACACCAGTGTCAACTTGACATAGTAAGGAGTCAGAAAGCATATCAAACACCTATAAAGTAAGATTTCACTTCAGCAAACAAACTCCTCTCAGTCTTTCTGTGTTGCAATAAAGCATTTTTGAAAACATAAGGGTATTTGACAATCAGTTTTGTTCAGTAGGAGGCAAAAACTAAACCATACCAAGAAAAGGCCAGGATACAGTCTGTACCTAATTTGCATTTGTCAGTGTAACACTTAAATGATGCATCAATTAGTTTTTGGGCATTCAGAACTTGATTTAATGTTCATTGATGAGAATAGTACAACTCTTGATGATTTCAGAAGAGGTGGGGGTTAAGTCTTAGCAAATTGAGATGACAAAAGTTTGCACAGAGCAGGAAAGCCATAAAATATCATGAAGAAAAAAGAAGTTATTGTGGTCAGGACCCAGAAACAAATCTACAGGAAACATAAATCAGCCTTCAAAGCCTTCAATGGATGTAGCAGTTACACACCAAGGGAGAATTTGATCATTAGCCAAGTGTGGAGAAAAAATAAAACCAAAACCTGATTTATAATAAATGCCATTTCAGCAAAAACAATGCTGGGAACTCCTTCCTCAGTGAAGTCAGCAGCACTGACTCCAGGAGTCCTGCATCTAGGAAAAAATATAGTGGTGAGCTGGAAAGAGTCTAAAACAGGCTTAAATAAAAGAAAAGGTGGCAAAGGGTTAAAAGAACACTAGATTTCATCTAATGTAAATTAAAAAAAAAAAAGACATGTAGGGTAGAATAAGGCAATTTTCATCAAATAACTGCATCTTTTTTATAAAGAGAATTATGACCATTTGTTTTTCCTGTACCTCACTGTCAGCAAAACAGATTTCAAATATAGGTAACAGATTATTAGGACAGCTATGCTAGAGATTAGCAAAAGCTCTCAAACTCTCAGGGCAGTAACATTTTTGGTGACTTGTAGAACATCCTTCTGGAATCCACTGGAATTTCTTTCCCAACAGCTTGGGCAAGCAATTTAAGCCACGGTCTACATCCATATGTGCTCAAGAATAGGGAGGTGACTTTCACAGTCTTTGACTTCTAAATGTTCATTTTGTAAATCATAGTACTGTCAAAGCCCAGACAGAATAATAGGAATGGAGGGACAGGCAGGGCAACCTAGAACTATGCAAAGGCTCAACTTGAGCTTTTCCTGTCCCCTGCGCTCTATTATACCTCTCTTTGTCCACTCTACAGCAGCTGAGAAAGTCAAACATTTGCTTCCAAGTTTGGGCATTGCTGGTTTTGAACCTGTTTGACAACTTCCCTTGCTTTTGAAGGGCAAGGCAAACCAATGCCTGACTTGACATTGTGGTAATGTCACCTTGTTTGAAACCCATCTTGAAGCTGCACAGTAGAAATGACTTTGCAACTTCGGAAGAAAGTACCAAGACTCTGTTTGGTGCTTCAGCTATGATTCCTTACTATGCTGGAAAGTGGATGTCCCCAGCCACTCCATTCACGTTTTGGAAAGACACAAGTGTCAGAATGTGACCCTTTATCAGCAAAAGTACATGCTGGATGCGACCAAGCCATGATTCCTGAATGGCCATTCTTCACTTTAGTTGGGATCTATTTGGAGAAAATGCTTCCTCATACAAATCCCACAGAAAGGCTTTAGATTACCTCTAGTAAGTCTACCATCCTTCATAGACATCTATGGTTTTGGTAGGGGCTAAAATCACATAGGCAGATCCTAAGCCACCATAAATTGGCTTGTTCCCTGTGTCTGCAGACTGCTGCTTTTCCCCAGACAGAGACCTAGTCTCTACCGACATCTTCAGATGATTATTCTTTGCATTGTCACAGTAAAGCAGTATTCATACATAAGAATATAGGTGTACATTCTGCTGGGAAATGGGGCTGGAAAAACTGGAAATAGTCAGGACGTGTGCGTGTGTGTTTGCCTATGCACATATGTGTGGAGAGGCAGACACACCATCCAAGCTGCCCTGCTTCATATGAAAAAGGGAAAAAAACCAGCTTTTTTCTTAGGGTTCAGGATTTGCTATTTCAGCCTCCCTGCTCCCACTTGCTTTCTTGTCGAGCTTAGATTAAATCAGAGATTAAAAGAATTGCAGGATTTTTATGAGGATGGTGGAAAAATGTGTTTGTATTTCTCAGTCAGGAATAGGGAAGATCATTGTGTTCATTGTGGTGATGGTTCCCATCATGACTGAACAGGCTTTTATTGTATGTTTATGGCAACTCACTGCTATGAATTTAATGACATGGGTTTTTAAAATGTTGGTTAGAATTAAATTCAGAGCAAGGTTTGGCATAACAAAACATTCATTCATATTTGTAATAAAATACCACTTTCCTAGTATGTGTTTGTCACTATATTTGTAGTGACATTCTTTCGTCACTTATCTTTTCTGCTTGAATTTTTTTTTTCCCAGGCAAAATAATTTCTGGCATCTTATTACTGGCTAACAACAGACTTCACATGTGAACACTTTGCAGCCACACAAATATAAAAATATGCATGTGAGAGAGAAATCTGTACACACACACACGTCACTTAAAAATATCTTATGTGCCTGTAATTAGATCTCGCAGACAATTTTGGCTTGGTATCAAAAAGCACCATGGTATATGATCCTACTTACAATAAAGCACATGCAGCTCAGTCTGGCCAGAAAAGAGTGAACTAAAGCTGGAGCTTTCCCTATGACTCTCTAATACCCTCATTCTTGCTGTTTAGTCAAACCTGCATCTTCTGTTATCACAGAGGTTTTCATGCCTCCGATCCTCTTTTCCTGTGAGTTTCACAACTCCTCACTGCCATCTTGTGGGAAAAGCCCTGCATCAGTAGTTCTCCACAAAAAAAAAAAAAAATTAAAACTCACAAAATACAATTTGTGTTCTGAAGACATTGCTAGCAGTTAGACTAAAAATATTACTTCATATAGAAACCAAAAGTCATAAGATTCATACATTTACCATGAAATTAAACATTTACAATGAAATTAAAAAATGAAAACACTAACTTCATAAAATTCTAAACACTTGCCAGCACTATCAAAACATCTTGTTCTCAAAGACAACACTCTATCATAACATTTTAAAGGTGGAATACTAAGCATATACTAATACAACATAGTATATACACATACAGCATTTTAATACATTCTATAAATTAAAGCAAAAGCTGTTTTGACATTTGTGAAATGCTTTGACATAAGAAAATTGAAAATATGTTAAAAGGCTTTAATTTATTGGGGTTTTTTTTGTCAAAATGGGGAAAATTCCTACAAAACTTCACAATTTTTCACAAACTGCATTTTATCATGGATTTTTTTTCCAAAACAAAGTTCCAGCACGTGCTAAAAATTGGTAAGTCTGTTAACATAAAATTAAGTCTTGAAATACCTTCTCCCCTATCCTTCCTTTCTTCCTGGGCTCAACTTCACTCATGATTTCTCCACCCCCTCCCCTCCAGTAGCACAGCAGGATGGTTAATGAGGGTTGTGGTCAGTCCATCCCACGTTGTCTTTGCCGCTCCTTCCTCCCCAGAGGTAGGATTCCTCACACTCTTCCCCTGCTCCAGTGTGGGTCCCCCACAGGGTCCACACGTCCTGTCAGGAGCCTGCTCCAGCAAGTGCTTCCCACAGGGTCACAGCCTCCTTCAGGCATCCACCTGCTCAGGTGTGGGGTCCTCCCCAGGCTGCAGGTGTATCTCTGCTCCCCCGTTACCTCCATGGCTGCAGGGGCACAGCTGCCTCACCATGGGCTGCACCATGGGCTGCAGGGGAATCTCTGCTCTGGTGCCTGGAGCACCTTCTCCCCTCCTTCTGCACTGACCTTAGTGTCTGCAGAGTTGTTTCTCTCACATGTTCTCACCCTTCTCACCAGCTGCAATTGATGTTGCACAACAACTTTTCCCCTTCTTGAATATGTTATCACAGAGACACTACCACCATTGCTGATGGGCCTGGTGTTGGCCAGCAGGAGGTCCATCCTGGACCTGTCTGGCATTGGCTTTATCAGACACAGGGGAAGCTTCTGGCAGCTTCTCACAATGCCACCCCTGTAACCTTTCCCACTACCAAAACCTTGCCATGCAAACCCTATACAATTGCAGAAACACATAGTGATCTAATAAAAATTATCTTCCTTGTTGTTACCTCTTCCAAAATGTGCATGATCACAAATATTTTCTAGACCATGCAGATAAGGGAGAGAATATCCTCATGTTTGTTTCAAGGTCAACAGTTGCAGTATAATGGACCAGCTGTCCCCTCACACGGTGCAAGAGTTATTGTACCCAAGCTACGGCATATCATTCTGGTCTCTGTTATATGATGTACTGCTGTGCTTCATGAGTGTTCCAGATGCACTGATGCTTATCATAGCCTTGGAGAGTCTGTGTTACAATGGTATTCACAGTGATTTTCTTTCCCAATAAAAGTTTGATACTTTTTGGCAATAACCAGTAACCTCATCAAGCTGTCTCTCAATAAGCGATATTAAGGGGTGGTCTTCTGATATGAGTTTGTGGGACTATGCACTTTAGATACATCAATCTTTTAATGTGTAATACTTTTTCCTTTTTACAATACTACTTTTCCTGCCTTGTCAGGATGTCTCTGAATGCAGACACACTGTTCCTTCTGGAGCCTGAAATGGGACATCCAACTCCCTTAAGAGGACTTTAATGCTCCCCTCCCTAGGCAACATAACAGCCAGGCTTCACCTGGAAAGGGATGCCTAAGCCTTTCTAGTACAGTGTCCTCAAAACACCAGCTAAACGAAGGAGAACTAGATCTAACATAAAACCAGAGAAAACAAAAGTTGATTAAGTCCTTATGTAGGGTCTGGTCTACTGGGAGAATGGCAAGATTTGATAGCAGAACTGAGAGCACATGATATCCTTGGACACACACCATCAGGCACTGCAGTGCCTGCAGCAGTCAAAGAAGAGAAGGAAACCTGGCAATTTCCCCTTGCAAATGCTGGAATCTGTTCTTCAACCAAAACAGCTACAACAATTGTTCTGCCTGAGAGAAGAGGCTCTCTGGAAGATACTCACACCTCCAAACAAGAAAGGTAAACATGGTGAAAGTACTGCAAACTTCTGGCTTCACATCTTCAAAATGGATCCGGTGATGCAAACACTCAGATTTCTATAGTATTAACTACAGCAGATGCCTTGTGTGTCTGAAAAGACAACCCAGTCTGTAGTTTGAGCAGGAAATTTAGTATATTATTTCTCTTCCCTGACTCCTGCAGCTGAGAAAAACAGAGTAGGATCAGAACAAAGACTACATTATGATCACAGAAGTTAAGGAACTGTGAGAGTGATTAGCTTGTGAAGTTCACAAACAAAAACATGCAGGAATTAAAGGAACCAGGCAGTGTTTGATGCAGCTTATCTGTCCTGATCCTCAAGATAAATAAGAGCATATGCCTGTATGTGGATTTCTGGATAATAGGCACACTCTCCAGACCAATGTCTATGCATTAAAGGTGACCATTCTGAGAACTTGAATTAGCACTATTTTAGAGTTATGGGAGGACCTACAAACACATAAATTATTTCTTGTTCTTTATGGAATTATAGGAAAAACATCCCTTACAAGTACAGTTGTATTACTGACCTCATCAGGATGTTTGGAACCCATATTCCAGGCATCTTTTACAACACACTGAGCTAATACCAGTGGAAAAGTAACACGCTCAGCATGAAACATGTACTAAAGGGACAACAACAGTCCCACGCAAACCCACCAGGAACCATTCAGCCCTAGAGAGTGCACCTCAGCCTGGACTGTGCCTACATTAAAATCTCACCTGCTGCCTGTAGGGTCCATCTCCACATGCCTGTGCTGCTGGCTGAGAGGCAGCAACCCAGAAGTCCAGGGTGGCTTTGCTCCCAGGGAAGACAGCACAGCTACACACCACATCTGGAGGAAGCAAGCAGAGAGGTATGCATCCCTAGCTAAAAGCTGTTGTCTCACCTGTCGGGACTGCTTCCAGGGAAATACCAATGCAAGCTCTGAGCTGAACCTTTCCTGCTTCATACATACTGAAGTAAATACAGCAGGGTCACCAATTTTGCCAGCTACATCCTGGTGTCTGTTCCACAGTGGAGACTGTGGGACTGCTGGGTTTTGGAAAAAGCCCTTTGTGTGTCAGGAGTTGTGAAGAGCACTTCTGGTTGTTGTCACATGACTAGTAGACAGAGCAGAATGTAAGGGGAACAGCAACCAAGCAGCATACCGCAGACATGATCCTATTGTGAAAGAGAGAAGAAGCTACTCTCTGAGGGCCATGAAGGACACAAACACTCAGGATAAGTAAGTAGAGGTCACCACTGGACATGGAGCTTACTGAAGACTCTCACAGCAGGTGCAAAAGAGGGGGTAAGCAGAAAGAAAAGTCATTGGGACCTTCTCTTTGTTAACAGTGAGGTTTGATCATCTCTAGCCATCTTATGTGACTTCACTCTTTCTATCCAGATGCCAGCTAGTTTGGAATCTGGGAGAACAGGGAGGCATTGGAAAGGTTGCATGCTGTGTCCTGAAAGGAGAGGATTTTTTGGAGTTCCATCCATCTTCTTAAATGCAGTCTCCTGTTTGGGCATGTATCAAAACCAAGCTTATCAAGCAAAGCTTTCTGGTTGGCTGAATACTTTTGCAGCTGCTCCTGCAAGCTGAACTGGAACTGCAGAAATGCTGCATGCAGTCTATGGTGTTGCCATATTATTTTTTTCCCCATTACAGGACAAGACGCTACAGTGTTCTCTGGCTGGCTAGCTTCCTGCAAATATCTTAAACCCATGTTAACTGGTCTGAAAGTCTAGGCTTGCAGTTGACTGGTTTTGCTAAAATACTAGGACCTATTGCCTTAATCTTAGGTGCAGCAGATCCTCTAGTCATGTGACGTAGTCATGCTTAATGTATAACAAATACAGAAGTGTTACCAGCAGATGCACAAAGAGAGAAAAATTAAAGTGGTCTTTTATCTTGGCCACTGTCCCTCATGCACAGAAGTGAGTTTTCAGCAGTCTGTGGAGCATTTTGCGAGCTTGTCTACTTTGCACACAGAGGCCTCTCTCTTATTTGAATCAGAAGCACATTTAAGTCAAAAAAGAATATTCAAATCCTTTTAGCTGTGGTGTGGTGGCTTTTGGATGTGAGCTGTGTGGAGAGCAACACAATGGGATGTAAGATTTCTGGATTTTCTGATGATAAAACACAGGTAGAAGCACCCAAGACATTGATGGAAAGGGTGTGATTTGAGGAAGGTCAAAGATAAGATAAGACAATAAGTGGAAAAAGCAACAGTAAATTTGGGATTCCTCCCATGATTTTTGAGTCTTGAATTATACCCTTCAGTACATACTTTCTTTGCTCCTTTATGGAAGCAGGTAGGAATTAAGATTTCCGCATTGCACAAGATACTTTTAAGGTTATAAAAAAATCCACTCTTTATTTTTTCCACTGAGATCAAGTTAAAATTTTTCTGTCAATGTTTAACAGTAGGATCAGAAAAAGGAGCAAACAGGCACTAATGTGCAATTATCTCATCTATCTTCTTGCACATTTTCCACAAATGCCCCTTACAGTCATTTCCTTTCTGTCCTAGCAAGTATGTATTTATACAGTGTGGAAAAAAATCCAGGATTGTACTTGTTGTATAGAGCTACAGTTTTTGATAAACTGTCATTTCTTGGGAAAATTGGAAAAAAAAAAGATCAAATTTATTTGGAAAACTGCCCAACTCTTCTGACTGTGACAGAAATACAAACTATGAAAGGAAGAATAGGAACAGATAATGTCTTTGCCTTGTTCCCTCCAAACTTGTCTCTGAGCTTGAATGAAAACATAATATTCACCATCAGAAAAGGAGAGAGATAATTGCCTTTGGCTTATGCACAAGACAGACATAGGAGTTTATTTCTGCACATCTCCACGCCTTTACCATTCACTCACCAGTAACTGTTGTGGTTATGCCACAGCATCTTGGAAGTAGCTGCTTAAAAGCCAAACAACTCAAATAATTAGCCAATAAAAGCACCAGCTTGCGAAGAGCTACCCAAGGCCAGAGAGCAACTCAGACAAATGGTCTGTTCACAGATATGTATTAAAGCATGCTTCTCTGCTACTGCTGAGTGAGTGTTCACCAACTACCCACAGCTACTGGTGGGGTGGGCTGTATGGTGGCAGACACTGAGGTATTGCTTTATCAGTAAACTGCCATCACCAGTGTGCCAACGTGGATGCAACTTCTTGGTGTAAACCTGCATGCATGTGTTTTTTGATGTGTCCCACAACCAAGTCCATACATCACGAGTCAGACATTTGGATAAAAGGTGGAG
Organism: Syrrhaptes paradoxus; assembly: GCA_013400615.1. NCBI lineage: Eukaryota > Metazoa > Chordata > Aves > Pterocliformes > Pteroclidae > Syrrhaptes > Syrrhaptes paradoxus. Next base: position 6,162 of record VZTO01019991.1, on the reverse strand, counting down.
GAAACAGTGTTAAAGATTAGACTTGCAAATCTCAAAGTACAAGGTGTCAGTCTAGTCATGCTAAAACATCCACTTTGAATAACTCACACAGTAACTGTAGCATATTACAGTGAGGAATCATGAATATGCAATCAGAAGACTGTTTCAGAGCATGATCACTATCTCTGTCAATTACACCAGTCACTTTCTGTAATGTTGCCTTGTCATTTTGACAGTGATTATACCTTTACATGACGTATTGCAGATATTACGTTTCAGCTGTTTACAAACAGAACTGTATCTTACACTTTTACTATAAGAGTAGGACGTTTTAAGTAAGGAAAAGACTCATAATAATTCTTCCACCTAACTTAGTCCACGCACAACTGCAAGAGCTGCAGCTGAGAAAATAATCCTCTGCCACAACCATTGACATGATCAACCCTAACAAAACCAAGTCACTCTGGAGGTTTGCAGTCAGCGTCCAAAATCAGTGTGTGAAATTTTTCCATTTATAGTGTTTATAGCAGAACATTTTTCTCCAAGTGAGCAAGTTGTTTTCAAATAAATCATTAACACTCTAAGCCTGTAAAAGCAATGCTTTTTGAATACAGCAAGCTATAAACATCATTGTCTCACTGAACATTTTATAGATGTCCTGTGTTAAATGTTTGTATTTATAAACAGATTTTTTCATAATGACATACATTAACTGTTCAGCATTTCAAAATGATCTAAGACAATGAGAGGCTTTTTACAGAGAACTTAAGAAAATTGTAGAATCATCAGGACAAATGAGACTTTTAGAAAACTTTATTCAATAATTACTTATAGGATTATTATATATTTTAATAGTAAATATACCCACATATCCTCATCATTCAGTTTGTTTGGGATGGAGATTAGAGAATATGAAGGATATATATCTCAGCCATTAATAATTATTACACTGTAAATATTCCCCTAAAATTTGAGTTATAAGAGGCTTTCAGAGATCAGATTGTAGCCTTTACCAGCTAATGTAAAGAAAATGCAATAAAAGATTGAGATCATTTTCCATTCATTTGTTAGAGAAACTCCTTTATTATTACTCATTATGAGTAAAATATTTGCACCTAAAGAAAGCTTTTGGTTCACCAGGAAGTTTATTGCTGATGGTCTTCCCAGTATTCAGGCTTAATTGTCCTGGCATTTTTCTGCACATGGTAAAGACAATGACTGCAAAACCTGGCATCAGTGTTGTTATTATTGCTAGACAAAGTATTCCCAAATAGCTGTGACAAACAGACTGGGTGAAAGGGCTTAATAACCTATTAGCACCCCACTTCTGGGTCAATTTAATCATTCAGAGATACTTGTCAAGCAGAACATAGACAACTTAAAAGCACTAACAGTTACTTAGTAGCTATAGTACACCGAGGGCACACAGAAGGAAACACAATCTTCCTTCCAGCACCTAAAAAAATTCTAAATAATGAAAGTGCAGAATTACAGAACTACATTGAAGAGATTTGGAGTAAGTACAGCTGGTTGTTGTGGTTGTTGTGGATGGCACAGGTTTACCAGGAAATGTCAAGAGGAACTTGCTTAACACAGCACTGCTCTATCCACTTGAATACTGTTTGCACAGCAAGTATTGGATGTTCTCTCCATGGAAAAAGACTCTTAAGATTACTTCAGATTTTTAAGTGTTTGCTAAATGTAATTTCAGGTAGCTTTGCATTTTATTTCAACAGATACAGCAGCAACAAATTGTTTTGGAGAAATATTTTTTTCCAGTATTTGTTTTCCTGTCTTTTGAGGGTTTATTACCACCTTCTCTTGGGTCAGATTGTGCAGCTGCTTTTAGCTCCACATAAGATATAAAGAACTTCAAAGTATAACACAATTATATAATGACTCAACATACATGAAAGACAACTAGGATTTAACAAGCTAATATTGCCCATTTCCTCAACAGCCTCATAAGACCTCTAATGGGTTTTTGCTGGACTGGGTAGATATCAACTGGGGAAGAGACATCGAACCACCACCATCTCCACCATCTACAGCACCCTGGTGCACTAATACCCTGACTGCCTACAAAAAAACACCTAACCTGATTCCCTCTGCTTTGCTCCTTTGTTTTTATTTAGCAATTTTGCACCTTTCCTGCCAAAACCTTGAGCAACTGCCCCCTCTCAATGATCCTGCCTCTGTCTGTAACTTTTCCTTTTGTCTTTTTCACAGCTCTTTCTCACAATAGAGTGATGCTCTTGGCCATCTGAGAAAAGCCTAGACATAGGGTCATACAAGAGCTCTGCCTTGGGTCCCTGTGGCATAGGCTGAGGAGCCACGGAGGAAGTACATCAGGGGAAGGGAAAGGAAGGGGAGGGAAGGGAAACAGCCTACGCAACTGACAAACAGTACATTTCACACTAATGGAAGGAAATGCATTTCGTTAGTGCATACATTTTTTTCAATACACTTTCACATTTGTCCAGTGAGGTGGGATTTTATACTCTTTTGGTGCAGCTGATTGTGCTCAGGTTTGGAAACATGTTACTGAGCTGGGCAGATCACTGCCTCTACCTTGTTCTCCCAGGTTCTGTAGCAGATACAAAGTTTAGCTCAGGAAGTCTTGATCTATTTTAAGAAAACAGAGATGTATTTTAGAGCAAATTTTAACCGATTCCTAAGACATATCCAAGCACCTTTTCTTCAGCAGGTTTAAGTTTTCAATGTCAAAAAAAAATTAGCCTGTTAGATAGTACAAGCAGGTAAACTAGGAATTCTAGTGATAATGAATAGATACCTGTTTGCCACGTGGTGAAGAGAAGAAGCAGCCGTGGAGGACCCCACGCTGGAACTAGAAGCCCCACGCTGGAGTTGGGGGAGTCATCAGAGGACTGAAGCCCCGTTGGAAATTCCACATGGCAGCCAGTAGAGACTGTGAGGAGGAAAGAGCAGCAGACTAACTGCTCCCCCCCTGCCCCCCCCCCCCCCCCCCCGTCCTCCCAGTCCCTCCTGTTCCCTCCCAGTCTCTCCCAGTCTC
>VZTO01019990.1:112302-139850 GCA_013400615.1 Syrrhaptes paradoxus | reverse complement strand
AATAAAAAATGACTTGAAGATAATGCTTTTATAAGAATGTATGTGGAATGAACTATAAAAGAGTTTTGATTTTTTTTTCCAAGCACCCAAGACAGAGATCATGTGTTAGCTGAACAAATCTAGGAAAGAACCTCCATTGATCCTGAAGCAGTCTCACTTGTTGAGCTTGGAAGTATAAAGATTCTGCTAGTGTGGAGTGAATTAGTCAGGAAAAAGACAATCAGCTAGAGGGCCCAAGATTCTGGTGGTTCTGGTGGAATCACCTGCTGAATAAAACTGACTGCTACATTGCAGGTCAGTTCTTGAATGCTCTATTTATACATAAGTTCTATTACTTTTTCATTTTTTTGAAAAACTGTTTCCATTCATGCTCATTGGTTCTTACAGACTGTTGCTGTCATTATTTTATTTTTTAAGATGCCATCGCTTAGTTGTACTATCAAGGTGAGTATATTGTTGAGACATCAAAACATAGAAAAGTAGGATATCATTTTAGCTGAGGAACAAGAAGTAGACAAATATAGTCCTGAGCAACACATCATCTGCTTTTTATTAATTCCTTTAAAAATAAAATAGTCCCAGTCACTCTTTTTGAAAAGTGTGCTTGAGAATATAATCTGTAAATAATAACAATAAATCAAAACCAGAAAACAGGCAGCAACCAGTATGAGATAGTTATTATTTCTCTCCAATGTGTTTCTATCTCTTTATGAATTATTGGAGCAATGCAGCTACTTCAGACCAAGAGGAATAGTGGGTCTGGTTTGACAAGTTATGAAGGCTAAATAATTTAAGTACAATCTGCACACTTTGAATCCTTTAGCATGCAAGCAAAAGCAGACCTGAGTACAGACAGAAATAGAAAATTTCCATACAGAAACTGGCTTTAAGGGGTGATAATGATCAGTAAATTTGAAGTGAGGTTGCTTCATGTTAATCTCATCTCTGAAACTGTCTTCCTATCCAAGGACAAGCTACTTTCCTCTGTTTTTCCAGTTTGTTGAAATTGTTCCAGTCTGATAGTGCTTTCTCATTCATCTCACAGGGCTGCAAGGAGCTTTTATGACTACCTGGAAGCATCATAGCAAGGATGAGTTAAGAAACTAAATGTTACCATACCTGTCCTTGAAATTGCATTCATCCTACTCTCTTGCCATCTTAATTTGACAATTTGTTTTTGAATGGCATAATGGACAGCAAAGTAATTGTAAGGTTCAGAAAATGGAGATGGAAACAGTTGCCTCCATGTGGGAGAATTTTGTCTCAAGGACACCTCAGTTGTAGATCTTGCCTTTCACCTCAACAAGTCAAATGCATTTAGAAAATATGGTCCATTTGTGTGTAGTCTAAATAGCGAATGCGGGACAGGAAGCTCTTGTGAGATATTGTTTAATGGTTGTGAGTACAGAACTGCGTGCTGGAAGACAGTGTCAGCATTGTTGAAGCTGTAAATGCAGCTATGTGGAGTAGGAAGCTCTTTGTGAGAACCATTCATTTCCCTATAGGTTTCTTTTGTCCCTCTACTTGTCTCCTAAGCTCAGCAGGCTAGTATATCTCCTTTTCAGCGCTAGCCAATGCAGCAGCAAGTCAGTGGTCCAGTGAGGCTGGAAATCAGAGATCTGTTCCATCTTCCTGCTCACCATATCAATATTTGTTTTGTTGGTTATTACACGTGCAAGGATGGAGATTCTCCAGCCTCTCCACATTCCAGTGCTTCGTATCCTATACTCTTAAGAACTCAAGTATCCCTTGCTGCCTTGGGGATTGTAAATGTGGAGAATGGATTGCACCAACCTTTCATATATTTGAAGACTACAGAGTTTTGTTGAGTCTCTTATTCCTCAAATTAGCATATCTTTTCTCATTCCACAGCTCATTCAGCCNNNNTTAGCTGCTTAAAGCTCCTCATTTTCTGATGTTTCTTGTTTTTGTTTTTTTTTTTGGTCATGATCTACTAAGAGGCAAATATAATGAAGTAGTTTTCCATTACAGCTTCTTGTTGCCGTGTTCATATACATCATAATCCACCTTAGTACTGGAAGTTTAAGTGTTTGTGGGAAGAGGGAATGAGGTTCCCTGATAGCCAGTCTGTTTCCTTCTCAATTAAAACCTCCTTATCTCTCTTTTCTCCATTCTCCTATAGCTAATGGAAGGTGCTTAACAGCGAAAGCACACTTGTGCAATCTTTTGAAAGACTGGAAATGTAAACTATAGGAGGCCATTTCTTCTCAACATGCTAGACCTATCTGGGAATTTTTTTTCTATCATAATTTTTTGCAGAATTTAAAAAAATGAAATGTGTATTTGTTTTGAGACTTACTGAAAGGCAGCTATTTAGCAAAAACCTTTCAGTACAAAAGGATTTTCATTTGGCTAACACTTCCGCTTAAGTGGAAAAGTCAATACAGTTTGGGTAAAAAGATTTCAATGCCTACTTAATACATTAACTGTTGCTAACAAGCATGTCTTCAAGTGTTCTCTCTATGGCTAAGGGAGTAACATGCCACTTGCATAATTCTCTAGACTGTGTATGGTTAAGTTCTATTCATATAATTGTAGTGTTCCTGTTGCCAAAAATTCTGAGATGTTTCCAGGAAAGTGACAGCAGTATGATCTACCATCTGACTTTTTTTTGCTTTCTTTTTTTTCTTCACAAGGAGAAAATTGCATGCAGGATTTTTTTTAAGGGAAAATAAATGTACGATATGCAAAGTAAAAGCACTTTTTGTCCTCAACAAAGACTCTTAATGCAGTCTAACGCAGTTACTGCCTAACTCAACTTGATTTAAGTCTGTATAAGGTGTCAGGGCAATGTTGAACCTTCGTTTATACAAAGTAGAGTGTTTGGCTTGGTCGATTGGACATGGAACCTTCACATTTTACAAAATAAGTTTCCTTTTTACTTAATCTGAATTTCATATGTGCTTCTCAGGCCCAGCAACCAAAATCAGTCTTGTAGAAGATTGTCAGCAAGAATACGTGTTTCCATGCTAACCGCCAGACATTTCCAACAGTCAGATTCTTTTAGTTGTAATGCATCTGTCTTCTGCAGCCATACAGTCTGTTTAGTTGATCCATCAACATGCTTCTTCAGCTGGTTTAACTGCTTACTTTTATGCAAAGCTTCAAATTCTAGCTATTCTCTATTGATAGAAGGAAGTAACACATGAGATTTGCTTTCCATTAAGTTTACAAAAGACAATCAGCCTTCTAATAGCACCATGTAATAAACCAATTATGCTAAACCTGGCAAACACAGATGTAACAAATGCTTTTTCCTGATGCTTCTGTGGACAGATTTTTACACAGCCTCATTCTTCTCTCTCCCCATTTGCTAGGAAACAGACTGAACTGCGAGCTTGCAGGTTTGTTTTTTTTTTTTATTCTAATTTAGTGCCTCAATCAAAGTAGATTTGATCCTCTGTGCAAGCCATTGGTCTGGGCTCTGTGATCTTGGTTATGTCCAGGTTTATGGAACAGAATGAGGTTTTAAAAAACCCCACAACCCTCCTGACCCCAGCACCCTACCAAACTATGACTTTGTCTTTAAAAATAGAAATATAATCATGGCATCTCTGTTGATCTTGCATCTGTTAGAAAGAAATATTGAGTGGTTTAGCAAACTCTTTCAGCACCACTGGCGCTGGGGAGAAAGTTCTCAACAGCCTCTCAGCTTCTAGACTGTTTCTCAACATTGGAGAGAATTTTTACTGTTTTTCCTTTTGGTTTCAGATGATCAGATTAATAGAGGACAATTATAGTCTTCTGCTTGCTTGGCCTGTAAATGGAACATTACTGAGACTTGCATGAAACTATTGCCCCATGCAACTCAAACTTGGTTTTGTTTATTTTAAGCTGTTTTTGTTAAAGCAGGATCACTGCCTGTATGAATGCATTTTGGTTCAGGACTGCTACAAACTGGTATGAGAGAGTGAGAGTCAGCTTAAACCTGCTCCTGTATTTTTGTCAATGTAAATGGTTCTTAAACTGAATGAGGCCTGTTCTTATGTATCACTTATCCATCGTTTCCAGATGGCTCACTTGGACTGCCTGTGGGGTTGCTATGTTGTACAGTGCTGGAGAGACTTCTTTGCTGGAGACTTCTCCACATATTAGTGACAGTGAGAAGACAACATAAGACAAGGCAGGCTGTTCCCATGCCACTTTTGTAACAAGGGAATTCTTTCTGGAGGAGGTTTGCTATTTGTAAAAAACAGTCATGTTTAGTGAATGGGGTCAGAATTAGTAGATAGCTAAGGATTTTGTATCTGTAGGAAAGCCGAGGGTGGCTTGGAGAATATCTTGCACTACATTTATTAAATAAAGCCTCCACAGTGAGTTTGAACCAATTAAGTGTGCATATGGCAGGTTCCTGTTACTTGTTGATCTTTTTTTTCATGCTTGTTGCATTCTTGCCTGTAGACAGTCCACAAGCCATCTGTGACAGCAGTCATCTCCTCTGCTTGATCACTAAGGCAAGAGTGTTCACTCTTTGGACAGGTCCTCCTCACACAGATGATGAGGGTTTTGATGATTTATGTATTAGTTCCAGTAGCTTGACTTAGAATCAGATCAGAAATATAAAGCTCCTTTCTTAAAATCCAGGGGTCACTGTCATCCTTCTTGTAGGAAATGGGGCATGGCTGCTGCATTCCCAGGCAAAGGGTGAAAAATACTTTCAAAACCCTCCTTGCAATTGATTGTTCTTGCTCTTCCCATTACAGTTCTCATCATAATGTGCTGCCTTTGCCCTTGCTTCCAACTAATAATCCATGCTTACTGATGGAGGTTAAAACTGATTGTTGAAAGAAATAGCTTTAAAAGAGCAGCGGCCAATTGGGTCCATACTGATATAATAAAATCAATTCTTAAGAGATTAGAAGCATTGAAATGGCAGCTGAAGCAGCTCTAGACTCTGGGGCTCAGTAGGAAGTTCAAATGCCCTGGTTTTGTTTTAGTTTTGGATGGAGGTTTTCAGAAGAGTGGATTATAAATGGCTTCTACTGAGAAAGCAATTAGAATTAACTGGTCAAATAAGTTGGAAGTAATGACATAAGTACAAAGCTGACAAATTTTGTTACTGAATGGTCAGGTGGGGGATGAACAGTGGTTTACCATAACTAAGGGAAAAAATGCAACTGCAAATTAAGAGCTGAATTGATGAAACAGATTTTAGTTAGGCTTGTGATTTCAAATGGGCTGTGCTTTTGGACTGTGAATGTAAATCAGTGGGGACATGCAAATGCTTTTAGGTCTTATGCACATTGTTTCATGGTAAATAGTCTGTGATCTGGGGACAAATTTTAAAGGTCCATGAGTTCAGAAAGTAGAGAAGCACCAAAGTGAATGAAAATGTCAGTAGATTTCTAATTCCCAGTGATTCATTGACCATTAGGAACTACACAGCTTCTGAAAATATTAGTGGGAATCTGCATTCCTTTCTCAATACTAGGTGATAGCAATAGATAGACATCAGATGAGGACTGCTCCTGTGATCACCCTTAAGTCAGTGTGTGCAGTATCAAAATAATCCTGCCTTTCCATAATGGCAAATCTCAAGGTTTTACAAAAAGCTATAAATGTAATAATGGCACTGAAAAAGAATACCAGACTCTGAATTTCCATGTTAGTTGTAGCTGGGACAATATTCACAATGCCTAGAAGAGGGGAGAAGTTATGAGACATGTCTTGACTCAGCTGCTTATCAGTGCTCTGTGTAAGTAAACCTATGTAACTCTGTGCTGTGTTGAAGATAATTCCCAACTCTGTAGGTCTGGCATTGCCCCAACATGAGTTCTTTCCACTTGCACACTTCGACATTCACAGACACCTCCTCCAAGCTCGGGAGTAATGCACCCCAGCAAAGAGGAATTCATGAAAATATGCCATGAGGCCTGCATGGATAAACAAGGAACTCCCGGGCAAACTCAAACACAGAAATGAAGCCTACATAGGGTGGAAGCCAGGGCAGGTATTCTGGGGAGAATACAAAGAAGTTGTGTGAGCAGCCAGGAATCAGGTTAGGAAAGCTAAAGCCCTGATAGAATTAAATCTGACCAGGGATGTCAAGGACAACAAGAAAAGCTTCTATAGGTACATTGGTGATGAAAGGAGGACTAGAAAAAAAATGTGGGCCCTCTCTGGAAGGAAAGGGGAGACCTGGTTACCCAGGATATTGAGAAGGCTGAGGTACTCAATGACTTTTTTGCTTCAGTCTTCACTGGCAAGTGCTCAAGCCACACCACCCAAGTTGCAGAAAGCAAAGGAAGGGACTGGAAGAATGAAGAACTGCCCACTGGAGCTGAAGAGCAGGTCTGAGACCATCTAAGGAACCTGAAGGTGCACAAGTCCATGGGACCTGGTGAGGTGTATCCACAGGTCCTGAGGGAACTGGCAGATGAAGTTGCTAAGCCACTGTCTTTCATATTTGAGAAGTCATGTCAGTCTGGTGAAGTTCCCACTGACTGGAAAAGGGGAAACATAACCCCCATTTTTAAAAAGGAAAATAATGAAGACCTGGAAAACTACAGGCCTGTCAGTCCCACTTCTGTGCCTGGCAAGATCATGGAGCAGATCCTCCTGGAAACTATCTTAAGGCACATGGAAAATAAGGAGGTGATTGGTGACACGGCTTCACTGAGGGCAAATCATGCCTGACAAATTTGGTGGCCTTCTACAGTGGGGTTACAGCATTGGTGGATGAAGGAAGAGTAACTGGCACCATCTGCCTGGACTTGTGAAAAGCCTTTGACACTGTCCCACCTGACATCCTTGTCTCAAAATTGGAGAGACGTGGATTTTGTGGAAGGACCACATGGTGGATAAGAAATTGACTGGATGGTCACACTTGGAGAGTTGTGGTCAGCTGCTCAGTGTCCAAGTGGAGACCAGTGACAAGTGGCATTCTGCAGTGGTCGGTATTGGGACCAGTGTTGTTTAACATCTTTGTTGGAGACATGGACAGTGGGATGGAGTGCACCCTCAGCAAGTTTGCTGATGACACCAAGCTGTGTGGTGTGGTGGACACGTTGGAAGGAAGGGAAGCCATCCAGAGGGACCTTGACAGGCTTGAGAGGTGGGCCAATGTAAACCTAATTAAATATAACAAGGCCAAATGCAAGGTCCTGCATGTGGGTCAAAGCAATCCCAAGGACAAATACAGGCTGGGAGGAGAATGGATTGAGAGCAACTCTGAGGAGAGGGACTTGGGGGTGTTGGTTGATGAGAAACTCAACATGAGTTAGCAATGTGTGCTTGCAGCCCAGAAAACCAATCGCATCCTGGGCTGCATCAAAAGCAGCATGTCCAGAAGGTCAAGGGAGTTGATTCTCCCCCTCTACTCCACTCTCTTGAGACCCTCACCTGGAGTACTGCATCCAGCTCTGGGACCCCTAACATAAGAAAGACATGGACCTGTTGGAGAGAGTCCAGAGGAGAGCCACGAAATTGGTCAGATAGGCTGAAAGTGTTGGGGTTGTTCAGCTTGGAGAAGAGAAGGCTCTGGGGAGACCTTAGAGCAGCCTACCACTAAAGGAGGCATACAGGAAAGCTGGAGAGGGACTTTTCACAACAGCATGTAGTGATAGGACAAGAGGTAATAGCTTTAAGCTGAAAGAGTAGATTTAGGTTAGATGTACAGAAGAAATTTTTTACCGTGAGGGTGGTGAGGCAGTGGAACAGGTTGCCCAGAGAAGCTGTGGATGCCCCATCCCTGGAGGTGTTCAAGGCCAGGCTGGATGCAACTTTGAGCAACCTGGTCTGGTGGAAGGTGTCCCTGTCCATAGCAGAGGGGGTGGAACTAGGTGGTCTTGGAAGGTGTTTGGAAGGTGTCCCTTCCAAACAAAACCATTCTATGATTCTCAGATAAGTAAAAGTTAATTCATAGTTACCCCTTGAGGATCATTACTAGATGCAAGTTACTGTAAAAATGCCAGTTATGACTCCGGTGTTCTTTGAAAACTCAATTTTGTTTCACTCCCAGTAGAAATTTTAATGTATAATCTTTTGTAAGGTACCTTTTTTACTCCTTAATACTAGGATGTGCGACTAGTTGATTGCATGTGTATCTTTTTTTTCACAATCAGAAAACTAGTATGATCCAAAGCCAGGAGAACTTTTTTTTTGTCAGCTTGATCTATAGGTCAAGATCTGCAGTAGAGCAAGAAGCAGAGGTTACTGGCAGTTTGTTTTCTTGGGGGGGGGGTTGGTTTTGTGGGGTGTTTTTTTTTTTATTTCTGATGCACACTATTAAAACATCACATAGACCATGTTTATACAGGAAAAATTAATGTGTTAAAACCTAGGCCGTATTGCTACTGGTGATATTCACATGTGATGCCTAACTCCCTGGAGATGCAGTAATGTTGCAAAAAGCAATCTTTTGATGAAATAGTATTACAGTTTGTAGGGAGCTAGGGACAACTTTTTTTCTTCTGATAGGTGGATCAACCAGTCATTTAAATGTCTTTTAGGACTTCTAAGCATGCTTTTGTTAGGATTATTTACCCCAGACAATTTTTTTCATAGATTCATAGAATCATAGAATGGTTTGGGTTGGAAAGGACCTTAAAGATCATCAAGTTCCAGCCCCCCTGCCATGGACAGGGACACCCTCCACTAGACCAGGTTGCTCAAAGCCTCATCCAGCCTGGCCTTGGACACCTCCAGGGATGGGGCATCCACAACTTCCCTGGGCAACCTGTTCCAGTGTCACACCACCCTCATAGTGAAAAATTTCTTCCTAAGTCCTTTTTCCCAGTGCACACTTGACCTTCCATGTGAAAGCTCATGGTACTCCTATGGAATAGCAGCTAAGGCAAAGGCACTCAGAGCTGTGTTAGTGTGTGTTTGTACTTTGGGGTGGCATGGTGAAATTTCCAGTTCTTTCCAGAGCTGTTTATTGTGAATTCAAGAGGAACAGCCACAGTGAACTAAAATTAGGCCTATGCTTAAACATGTACTGAATTGAAACTTGATAATGTTCCGTACAAGTAACTGTATCCCAGTAATGACTCTTTCTTTTCAAATGCATTCACTCAGCTCAGTAGGAATATCTGCACCTTTATCTTAGGCAGTCCATTTTTAGAATGACTTTATCTAGCAGTAGATTTTCATAATATGCTCATTGCTGGAGAATATTTGCTGATTAGAAATCTGTGACACTGCTTCTGGACTCTGTTCTAATACAGGCTGTAAATTTCACTAAGCCAAATGCATCCTGGAGCTTTCAAGTAGCAGATAGTTCTGGCAATGTCACTTGTTCATAATGGGAAGGGGGCCAGAATGTAGAACTCAAATGGTGATACTGAAGTCTGTAAACTGAGTATGTTCATAGTGGGGGGAGAAGAAGTTGTGATAGGTTTGCCTCTAAGTTCCCATATGTATCTGGTGCAATAGCAGTGGTTCTGTTTATAAGATTTACTGTTCCTTTGTTGTTCAAGCTCCTGTTTAATAGTGATTTCTGATTCCTTTAAAACACTTCCATACTCTGGAAAGATGCTGAACTTTCAGTCTGATTTTTAGGACCTTTCTTGGGTGCATGACTGTGTTCTTTTTTTCAACAAATATTTAAAAAGTTTTTGTGTAAAGATGGTTTTATTAGTATCTGAAGGGACTTGGTTTTCTGTAGTACCATATTTGTTCCTCCAGGTTCTGTTGAACTCCTTGTATGAGGACTGGCCAGTCGCACTCACCTCACGGCAATGATAGTATGCTCCCTTACCTTTGTAATAGAAGCTCTTAGGAGCAGGTCTTTTCTCCTGGTATATATTTAAGAAGAAATGAGTGTCTTTCTCTAACATGTCCCCAGAATTTGTGGTGGGATTAGTGCAGCTTTAGCATCCAGGATAACAAACAGGTTTATATATGTAATAATCTCATTTCAGCCCTGGATATCTGTACCAACATGTTTTCCTACAGGACCAGCAGTATTATAATCTTCATTTTAAGCCAGTACATGTACTGTTGGGATTCACTGCCAGTATTTTCAATTGCAAAGCTATAGTAATCTGTTATCTTAAAGTTTCACTGACTTTATCAATTTTCACCTGTATCAAAATATATATATTCTCAAATGAGCAGATTTATAATGTTAAAATTTTTGAATCTAACACATAATTTTCCAAGGCTCTTTTAAAATGAAAGAGCTTTATATTATTTCATGATGTTGCATTTTGCTTTGTCTTCTGGGAGCATTTTAACATTCTCACAACAGGAACAACAAAAGCAAAAAAATGTAATCTTTTTATGTTCCTGGTTTGTTTGTTTGGGGTTTTTTGTGGGGTTTTTTTGTTTGTTTGGTTGGTTGGTTTTTGACCGTCACAGGATTGCAGAATGGTTAAGGTTTGAAGGGACCTGTAGAAATCATTCTTTCCAACCCGTCTGCTCCAGCAGGGTCACCTAAAGCCAGTTACCCAGGACCACGTCTGGATGGTCTTTGAATATCTCTGAGAGTAGAGACTCCATAGCCTCCCTGGGCAACCTGTTCCAGTACTTGGTCACCCTCACAGTGAAAAACTGTTTCCTGATGCTCAGAGGGAGCCTCTTGTGTTTCAGTTTGTGCCCATTGCCTCTGGTCCCGCCACTGGGCACCACTGAGGAGAGCGTGGCTCCATCTTCTTTGCACCTTCCCCCAAGCCTTCTCTAGGCTAAATGGTCCCAGCTCTCTCAGCCTTTCCTTATATGATTGATGCCCCAGTCACTTGATAATTTTTTTGGCTCTTTGTTGGACTCTCTCCAGTATGTCCATGTCTCTTGTACTGGGGAGCCCAGCACTGGACCCTTCAGGTGTGACCTCACCAGTGCTGAGAGAGGGGAAGGATCACCTCCCTCAACCTGCTGGCAATACTCCTCCTAATGCAGCCCAGGACACCCATTAACCTTCTTTGCAACAAAGGCATACTGAAAGCTCATGTTCAACTTGGTGTCCACAAGGAGCCCTGGGTCCTCTTCTGCAGAGCTCCTTTACAGCTGGGTTGCCCCCAACATATATTTATGTATGGGGTTGTTGCTTCCCAGGACGAGGACTGCACTTCCCCTTGTAACTTCATGAGGCTTGTGTTGGCCCATTTTGGCAGCCTGTCAATGTCTCTCTGGATGACAACATGACCCTCTGGTGTATCAACCACTCCTTCCAGTTTTGCATCATCAGCAATGTTTGTTGAGGGTACACTCTGCCCCATTATCCAGATCATTAATGAAAATCTAAACCAGGACTGGACTCAGTATTGACCAGTATTGGTGTACATTGCTAGTTACTGACCTCCAACTAGATCTCATGCCCATGAGCACCACCGGTTTTCAACCTACCTCACTGTCTGCTCATCCAGCCCACTCTTCATCAGTTTCTCTATGAGGATCTTATGGGACATAATGTCAAAAGCTTTACTGAACTCTAGGTAGCCAATATCCACTGATCTCTCCTTGTTGACCAGGCCAGTCATTTCATCACAGAAGTTTATGACGTTGTTGAAGCATGACCTCCCCAGTGTGAATCCATGCTGACTACTCCCAGTTGCCTTCTTGTTCTTCATGTGTCTGGAAATGGTTTCCAGGACTAGATGATCTGTCATCTTCCCAGGGATTAAGGTGAGGCTGGCCAGTTTGTAGATCCCCGGTTCCTCCTTCTTGCCTTTCTTGAAGGTAGGAATGATATTTGCTTTCCTTCAGTTCTCAGGCACCTCTCCCAGTTGCCATGATTGTTCAAAAATTATTGAGAGTGGCCTCGCAATGACATCAGCCATCTCCCTTAGCACTTGTTGGTGCATCCCATCAGGGCCCCTGGACTTATGTGTGTCCAGTTTTCTTAAGTGTTCTCTGATCTTAGCTCTGAGTCAAGCTAATCATGTTTGTGGCGCTTCCATGCCACATACCTTGTTTCAGCTGACAACTCCTTACTTCTTGAAGAACTCAGAAAATTCTTGTGTCAGTTCTAACCTACAAAGAAAGTTTGAAGGCAGGATAGGATACTGTGCCAATATCTGGGCTGCAGTTTCTCCACAGTCTGTCTTAAGGAGGAGAAAATAAGCCTCAAGAGAGGTTTTTTTGACTTAGCTTTCTATCTTCAGCAAATGCTTTTAATAACTAATTACCATACAGATGTCTGTTATTAAGCATTTAACTTAATGTAATAATCTGTTTTAAAATCACAGCTTACTTATATTATAAAACTGCTGAAGTACAAGCTAGGATTTTAACAACTTATATACAGTAGGCAAAAATGTATCTGTAATGACTGACTTCTAATAATAATACTGAAAAGATCTTGAGAAGAGGGGATTGCATTTGGAAAACTGAATTTTATAGAGCTGTAAAATAATATAGGTTATAAATGATGTCAGGAGGTCTCTAGTCCCACCTTTTGCTCAAAGCAGGGTTAGCTGTCAGAGAAGCTGGTGTTGCTCAGGGCTTTTCATTCAGTTATTGAAAACCTACAAGGACAGAGGTGAAACAACCTGCCTGAGCAGTTTCCTCCACTGCTTGACTGTTCTCACTGTGAAAAAAGTTTTTCCTTATATCCAGTTGGAACTCTTCTCATTTGGCCTTATGATTATTGTCTCTCGTGCTCCCACTACACACTGCTAAAAAGAGCCTTCATAGTTTACGGATAGATCCTGTTAGGCTCTTGTTAGGTCCCTCTGAAGCACTCTCTTCTCCAGGCTGAAAAAGCCCTGTTCTCTCAGCTTCTCCTCACAGGGCAAGTGCTTCGGCCCCCTGACAGTCTTGGCAGCCCACTGCTGAACTTGCTTATGTAGACCATGGTCTTTCCTGTATTTGAAGACTCAAAAATGAATATCATATTCTAGATGCAGTCTAACAAATGCCTAGGGAAGGAGGAGAATTACTTTTCTCAATTTACTGTCTCTGCTCCTGTTAATACATCCCAGGATGCTCTTGGCCTTCCTTTCTTCCAGGGCATGCTGTTGACTCATGTTCGTCTTGTTGTCTGCCAAATCTCCTAAGTCCTTTTCCACAGAGTTGCTCCTCAACCAGCCAGTCCCCAGCCTGCATCATTGTCAGGGGCTCTTCCATACCAGGTGCAAGACTTCTTGTTTGTCCTTGCTGAATTTCATGACGTGTCTGTTGGTCCATTCTTCCAGTCTGTCCAGGTCCCTTTGGATTGCAGCCCTTCCTTTGAACATATTAACTGCTCCTCTCAGTTTGGTGTTGTCTGCAGTTTTGACATTATCACCAAGGACAAGGAAAAGGCTGAGGTGCTTAATGCCTTCTTTGCCTCAGTCTTCAATAGTCAGACTAGTTATCCTCAGCGTATTTAACTCCCTGAGCTGGCAGGAAGGGACAAAAAGCAGAATAGCCTTCCCACAACCCAGGAGGAAGCAGTTAACGACCTGCTACACCACCTGGACACGCACAAGTCTATGGGGACAGATGGGATCCACCCGCGAGTACTGAGGGAGCTGGCAGGGGAGCTTGCCAAGCCACTCTCCATCATTTATCAACAGTCCTGGCTAACAGGGGAGGTCCCAGAAGACTGGAAACGGAAGGGCTGTAAGGAGGACCCGGGGAACTACAGGCCTGTCAGCCTGACCTCAGTACTGGGGAACATTGTGGAATAGCTCATCTTGAGTGTGCTCACACGGCATGTACAGGACACCTAAGGGATCAAGCCCGGCCAGCATGGGTTCATGAAAGGAAGGTCATGCTTGACCAACCTGATCTCCTTCTATGACCAGGTGATCTGCCTAGTGGATGAGGGAAAGGCCGTTGATGTTGTCTACTTGGACTTTAGCAAGGCCTTCAACACCGTGTCCCACAACATTCTCCTACAAAAGCTAGTGGCTCATGGCTTAGACAGGAACACCCTTTGCTGGATAAAAAAATGGCTGGGTGGCTGAGCCCAGAGTGTCGTTGTGAATGGAGTGAAGTCCAGGTGGTGGCTGGTCACCCGTGGTGTTCCCCAGGATTGGTTTTGGGGCCTGTCCTGTTTAACATCTTTACCAATGACCTGGATGAGGTGATTGAGTGCTCCCTCAGTAAGTTTGCGAATTATACTAAATTGAGCGGGTGTGTTGATCTCCTTGAGGGTAGGGAGGATTTGCAGAAGGATCTGGACAAGCTGGACCAATGAGCTGAGGCCAATTGTATGAGGTTCAATAAAGCCAAGTGCCGGGCCCTGCACTTTGATCACAACAACCCCCTGCAATGCTACAGGCTCAGGGGAGAGTGGNTGGCCTCTTCTCTAAAGTAACAAGTGATAGGACAAGAGGAAACAGCTTCAAGTTGCACCAGGGCAGGTTTAGGCTAGATATTAGAAAAAATGTCTTCACTGAAAGAGTGATCAGGCATTGGAACAGGCTGCCCAGGGAAGTGGTGGAGTCACCATCCTTGGAGGTGTTCAAGAAACGTGTAGATGTGGTGCTTAGGGACATGGTTTAGTGAGTTAGGTGGTGTTGGGTTGGCGGTTGGCTTGATGATCCTTGAGTTCTTTTCCAGCCTTAATGATTCTGTGATTGTATGAGAAGAGTTAGCTTTGTCACCTCCCCCAGATCCTTCATAAAGATGTTAAACAGGTCCCAGGATAGACTCCTGTGGTACTCCAGTTGATACTGATCTCCAGGTAGAAAATGACCCATTGACTGTTACCCTCTGAGCCCAATCGTGCAACAAGGTTTTTTATGTATCTAGTTGTCTGCTCACTCAAATAATATAATTTTAACTTTGATACAAGAATAAATACTGTGGGAGACAATGCTGCAATCTTTGCTTAAGCTGAGGTGATTGACACCCACTGCTCTTCCCTCACCCACAAATCCACTAATTTCATAATAAAAGGCAATTAGATATTTTAGGCATGATCTATCCTTGTCAAACCCGTGCTTACTGTTCCTAGTCACCTTCTCCTTCTTGTACCCAGAAATGTATTTCAAGAGGACTTGCTCCATGATTTTCCCAAGAACCAAAGTGAGGATGTCTCGCCTGCAGTTCCCTGAATTGACCTTTCAGCCTTTTTTGAAAACGGATGACAATACTTACCTTCTTCTAGTTGTCATAGATATGCCACCTTGGTTTCCTGTAAGTTGAAGTTGCAGTTTGCAGTTTTCAAGCAAGTAAAAGAAGCAATCTTTTAATCAACTTGCCCACGTGTGTTCACCCAGCCTTTTGTGAATTTAGAGAACTGATGTTGACATGGAACTTTGCCAGAACAACAAGGATTTTCTTTTGTTTTGATCAGATAGTCATCTGAGGAGAGGGATATGTATACTCTGTTCTCCCTTTTTTTCACCTTGGTCAAAATAATTTCTAGCTTTTCCTTAAAACAACCCAAGACTGTGCTTTGAAGTACTCCATTTTGATACAGATCTCAGATGGAAAAAAACCAAAGGTTTTGCTATGATTATGCAGGTGCAATTTCTTTGGCTGAAATGCATTAGAAAAAATATAATTTGGGCTCAAAGAAATGAGAAGCTTACATTAAACAAACAATGTAATGCTTCATCAGAGACACTTGGGTCCCAGCTAGATTCTAGGATTTAAGACTTCTAATGGTTATCCAGTGCCATGAATAACTTGTTGTGTCAAAGCTGGGAAGAAAGTAAACACAACTGCAGGTTGCACCTTGGCCAACTGGCTTTGTTCCTTCCTTAAGAACAACATTATTTTTCAGATTAAAAATACTTCTAAGTGAACCTGAAAGTGGCCTCGCAATGACGATGGGATTAGATTATTTTAAAGGTCTTTTCCTACTTAAATGGTTCTATCATTCTGCTGCAGTGCTGAGAGGAAGCTATAGTTCTTATGCAGGTTTCCTGTCTCTGCTTGTCTAATGTTCATTCTATCACAGAATGACTTTCAAACTTACTTACTGATACCGAACTAATACAACAATTTAAAAATCTCAAAGACTTAGTCACTCTTAAGAATTCCATAAAAAATGTGGAAATACAGAGTGTAGACGAGAGAGTACCTATACAAGTGTCCAGGTAAGAAAAGGACTTAACTATATTATTAGACACTAAGGACTCCTTAATGAAAATATTAAAAAACTTTGTAAGTTTATAATCTGACCAGAGATTCCAACCACAGTGCATGTCGAAGTACAGAGAAAAACAAGCTTCCTTAGCTATTGCTGCATATGAAACTCTCTGTTTGAAATAAGAATTTTCATGGGGTGAATATTTCTCTAGATAGAAGCCCTGAAAGTCTTTCAGTACTGTTATACACCCTTTGAATTAGTTGTATACAAACTTTCTTGGGAATGATTTGCCCCCAAGAATGCTCCTGAAAAGCATAAATCTCAAATTCTTTACCTTGTTCATGGCACCCTGCCGATTGACAGTGACTATTATCCTCTTGATTAAATCTCCCAACATCTTCTGTTGGTGCAGAGGCAGGCATGAAGTGAATATTTTAGGAAGTCCAGATGCAGAAATCTGAGTATTTGGCAAATGTTTGTAACAAAGCCTATGAAAATAAAGCTGTTCTCAGAAAAAAAAAGGCAAAACTAATTGAATAAATACAAGATTACAATAGCACATGTAAAACAGTAGGTATAGGTTTTTCTGCAGTTGATATATTAATCAGTAATTCTGAAAGTTAGGGTCTCTCTAGTGATGGCTCAAAACTCTTGGTGTTGCCACTTATTTGTGTACACAGTTGTAAGCTCAGTGAAATACTAAAGACCTGTATGAACTCCATAAGATCTGGTTAGCTTAAGGACTGTAGTATGCAATCTTTTTAGCATCAAAGACAAATGATTAAGATTAGAGGGAAAGTTATAAAATGTGTTTTATTCTCTCTCAAATTAGTTCCTGTCAGTTTTAAAAGCTTCATAGAGTCATTATGTCACTATGTAATCATGAAACTCATCTGAAACATCACAGTTTTCACTTCGGTCAGAAGTCTAAAAAGTTATATAATCTAGGAATTTTTTTTTAAACTGGCCTAGAAACTCCAGTTTCATTTCTGGAAAGGAAGACTTGGTTATCAGAAAGGATAACAAATTCTTTAAAGTGCAATGAATTTCTGAATGAAAGTCTCTGGGGAGGTTGTGAGATGCTTATGACCAGAGATTTTGAAGACTAGACTAGAGTCTGACTGCAACAAAGTGCTGTGCAGACTGCTTGTGCTGGAAGAGATACTGGTTGATGTCTTGAGGTCTTATTTTAAGACTATGCATTTCACACTCCTCACCTGTGCCATATATGTTTCAGTGCCATATGTATTATATAATGCTAAAATGCAACAAAGTTTATCCTGTAAAGCACCAGTGTAGCATGTTCTCTGAATCAGTGACAGAGTCTGATCAGTATTAAGCTCCTGCTCCTGCCGTTCCAGAGTTTTGGGATGGGGTGGGTAACTGGAGGCTCCCCAGCCTCTTGCCTCTGTGGATTGACATGACAACACAGAAATGGAAGGAAACAAGGAAGGCTTTGTCTTAACTCAATCTTATCTGCTGCTCCAGAGCAAAATTTTCCATTCTTAGGTAAAGCTGATCAGAAGAAGGCTCCAGACTGACAAATCCCCCTGAAAATACTGTGGTGAAAGTATTCTGGACTCATTCTGAGAAGACACTTACTAAATTAGGAGATCTGTGAGAATCAATGATTAACATAGTGTGTTACTATTGTGAACATAGTGTGATACTGTGTGAACTATTTCTGTTCTGCCTTTGTGACTGATTTTCTACTGGGGGAAAGGGAGATGTTGATAGGAGTAAGTGAAGAAAAGAGCCTGTAAGACCTTTAGTTACTGGTGAAACACCTACCAACTGCTACTCTTCTGTCTGCACCAACAATACTAATGCTACCAGCACAGATGCCTTCTGGGAGGTTATAACAGTGTTTCTTGGCTATTTGATGCTTTCGAAACAGGGAGGGTTGTCAACAGAAAAAGCTTGAAGGATGAATCGTACAACAAAAAGAGTTAAGTTAGTTTCCTCTTTGTCCTTTCTTTCTTACTATTCATTTGTTGGATCTGTTATAGATCACTCTAGTTTTAACGGATAATTCTCTTGTTTGGATAATTGATAATGTAAAGCCCTTAAGGGCTAAGCCTTGCCTACAGGTCTCCCTGTTAAAGTACAGTCAGAGATAATCAAAGGTTCTTAGAATTGAGAGAGAATGGGAGATAATGTAATTACTAGGCCTTCTAAATTTCTGGGACTTTACAGTAATCTAGGTCCATATTCTGCTACTACCTTTGTGCTTGCTGAGGTAATTTACATTATTCTGGAAACCCGTTAGCTTTGAGAACAGAACAAGGCTTGAAGTGCAATAATGAAGAAGTCTACTCGTGGAAAACTTACCTAATGCATGGCCCCATAGGCTGAGAAATTTTACAAGAAACACTAGCTGTGTTTCTGTAGATAGTATTAAAGGATCTTAAGTATTTCCAGTGTTCTGATAAAGATGACCAACTAAACCATTTTGGTAGCTTTCATACTTTCCAAAATGCAGGTTAAACCCAAAGATTTTCCACAACATCTTTCTTATAGTTTTTTGAAGACCAGTCTGAACTATGGGCTGCAGTTATTCCTTTTGATCCCAAAACATCAGGAATGCATCCACAAGTAGTCATTAATGTTCTCAAGATGCTTACCTTGTATTAAATGAACTCTTAATTATAAAGTCTCTGGGGTTACCAAAACTTATCAAATCCTTGAAATATTTGTATAAAAATTTGCCTTCAAAGATGGAAGTGTGAAAACTATCGGTGCTTCTTGTGTTGAAGTTGTATCAGATATTTTATCACCTTAGCTCTGGTGAACTACAAGCATGCTCTATCTTATGCTCTGCTAGTGAAGCAGAAAGAAACTATGTGCATGAAACTAGATGAAGCTACAAAACTAAAACTGAAATGGCAATGTCGGAACTTGTGCCAAGCAAAGGATCATGAGAATGAAAGGAGAGGATGTCTTCCGTTATAACAAGCAGTGCCACACTTTTCAAAATACCCTCCAAATCACTTGCTTATCTACATGTTTCTCGTGCAGATTTCAGATTTCAAAAAAGCTAAAATTTGCATGTGTGGTATAGTAATTCATCGTTCTATCTGAGGTAAAATTTCAAGCTATTTTTGGAGTTTCTTTTCCCTTGAATCTTGTAAACATGGTTTGGGGCTGTTTTAAAACACTTTTGGTCTCTGAACGGTGAGCTCACTAGTGGTTTTTTGTAGTCCATTAAACCTAGGAAAGGTTATTCAATTGTTACAGGAGACTGGAAATGCAAATAAAAATCATGGAAATAGTCTGCGTTATGAAAGAAGTGTTTGAAAATTAGTTTGAAGAGAGGACATGTTTTGTCTGTATCTTCTAAAGAGAACAGTAGGAAAATGCCTCAACCTCTTGTAGACAATATAAAATCCATTGATGTGGAAAGCAGCAAAGGCAGAAAATTGAATATGTCATAGATTGTAACAGAGTGAAGTTCAAACAGCCTGTTTGGATAATAGACTGCCATAAATATATCTATGACATGGAAAGCATGCCAGCTGAAATTATAGAGGATTTTCTTAGTCTCAGAAATGCGTATTCTAAAGATTGTTTCTGGTCTAATGCTTTCTATTCCAGGAAGACTTAGATGGTGAATTCAAAATATATTTGCAGTTCCATCACAACGTTGATGTAGAATATTTAGCATGGGACAGTCAGATGTTTTCTCTTTTTATACTTTACTCCTGTCCTTCCTGTCTTTCTGTCCTTTCTTTTCTGTCCTTATTTTTAAACATTTTTTCTATCCTTTGTTTTTAATCAGTCCACCTTCTATTCTGGATTATTATTTTTTAAATGCTTTGAAAAGGAGAACTGGGGAAGGGTCCTTGTATGAATGAACTAGGGCTTTATCTCTTAATCTAGATGCCAACATTCAGAGCTGGAACTTTATGTTCATTTTAGTTTAAGTTATTCAAGTTTTCTCTGCATATGAACAATTATTATCTTCCAAAATCAACTGAATACTGTTACTGACTTCATCAACAATCTCTGCTTTCACAAATGAGCCTTTCTGTAGCAATGAGAATGAAAATAGGAACATTGCTACATATATCAGTATACTCTCTAATATCTTTCTCCTCAAATTTTGTGCACGTCTTTGCATTAGCTCTGGCTTTTCAGTACCTTGTTTAAAATGTGGGAACAAGAAGCCTCTGCAAAGTTGCAAGTAATGTGTCTCATTTTCCTTTTTGCATATAAACAATGGTAGTGTCAACTTTTTTATGCATCCTGTAAGTCTGTCTGTTCCTTTTCCACCATTACCCAACTGATATTCTTTGCAGTCACTGCTTTCCAGAATAAAATACAACCTCAGCATAGGGCGTCTTATGATAGTGTATAAATGTATGACTTTGCATTCAGCTGTATGGAAATGTGTTTTATGTTTGAATTATCATAGCTCTTGGCATGCCATTCTTGCCGTCATTGCTTACCAGCTACAACTATAATCTCTAAATATAAAGAAAAGACTACTGTAAATATAGTGGTTAGACTACTGTCATTCACATGGTTCGATAGGAGGTTATAGCAGACTGCTTCTGTAATGTTTAATATGACAACTTGTGATTGATTGATTTTATTGTATTAGAGTATGAGATGGCAAATAGTGCATTCTTTTAATTAGGTGTATTTTGTATTTTCAGTCACAGTGAATTTCATACTTAGTTTTCTCCAGAGAGTCAGATGGGGTAACAACAATTAAATATGTCACATGCAGCCTCTTAAACGATATATTTATGTTTTCTACTGACAAAGATTGTTGGAAGTAAATAATATAGCAATCACTGGTGTTTTATTTTCATCCTCTGTGTCTAAAGTGACAGCTATTACGTCTACTGTTGGGTCTTTCAAGCAATGCTCTTTAAAAATTTGAACTTGCAGATTGCCGTTCTTGCAGATGCAGTGATACATCATCTTCATAAACTTTTTGCACTAGCTTGTCCCTCTTTCACTGAAACACTCCTTGGAGAATTCCCATACAAGGACACAGTTAAAGCACAGCACTGACCTTTTGAAATACACTTTTTTTCCCCCCAGGCTAGTTTTGAAATTCTCTCTGTATTGCTATAAAACACAGTGTTTTAATTTAGGGGGGGGGTTGTTTATGGTTTATTAGATGAAAGATCCATTTATTGCCTAGCTTATTAACATACATTGCTACATATATAATATAATGTTGTGGTAAGCAAAATTGAGCTTGGATCTCTAAATACTGCTAGCAGACATAAGTATATTAAATAGATTGCTTTTTAAGGAATAATGGCTGGATTACTGTTTTTGTAGTTAGGGAGATATACTTACCACCACCCCCGAAAATGCACATGCACGTGCACACGTGCACATACATGACGAGTTCCCTCTGATGGAAGAAGATGACTTTTAAGCCATGTAGATTAAATCTTCAGGCAAATTAATGAAAATCATCAGAAACTCTGGGAATGAGATTCAGTGAGTTAAAAATAAGTCAAGAAACAAAACTTATGATGTTCTACCTGAATTTAACTGAGATTGCATATATGGTTTGCTAGGGTTTGAAACTATTTTTGCAGATAAAATCATGGGCAGAAGGCTTGGGAAGGGTCTGCCTGAGGCAAATCTAGGTAGCCTGTCCACTACTGAAAAGTGCTTCCCCTTGGATCATGCAGGGCTCTGTGAGGGACCTCCCTGCATGGGAAGGCCACTGTGCGCTTGAAGTGACAGTCTTTGACCGATGCTCATTGCAGGGGATCTGCATGCCTGCCCTAAGTAGTAAGAAGCCACCAAGTTACAGCTAGGGCTAACTCGACCTTTCTCACATCATTATGTGGCAGAACAGACTCTTTAGTTTAGGCTGTGACAAATTAAAGGTGTTACTGAAGTGAACAGCAATTCATTTTGCTTTGACTTCCAGTCTGCCATCAGATAATAATGGCTTTGTTACTAATGATTTGGTGGGAATGTTTTCTTTTTTTCATAATGCCTGTCATCCAGAAGAATCCTGAAGTACTCTATAGCATAATTTACTGATTACTCAGAAATTGCTTCCTTCACTAGTAAAATGCAGCTTTGGATGAAAGGTGGCAACTGTATGCTACAGCTTAAAATCTACTTGCCAGAGATAGATGGGAAATGAAGGTGGTACGTAGTAGGGTCCAGGGAGTACTATATAGTCCTGGTAAATGGGAGCTTAGCTACAGCTAATATGCTTGTAACCAGTGCTGTACAAACTTCTAGATTAGGAGGGAGACCTTAGAAGGGGTTTGTGAAGAAACAGGGCAAAGCTAAGGGAAGATAAGGTTCTGCGTGCAGTGTTATCTGGTTTGTGGAATGAGAAGCCAGGTCAGAAGCTCTGCTTTCTGAGAGAGACTATATAATTGCAATTAAAATTATGGGGTTTTCTGGTGGGGGAAGTCTCATACTGCAGTGTCATATAGAGAGATTGCTGCTAATTTAACTTACAATTATTTTTGACTTACAACTTTGCTAATTGGAAGATTCAAAAGTGAGAATTACACAATAAGTGTTGAAGAAAAAAATAGAAAATAAGTACTTAAATTTACAGATTTAATCTTAAAAAAAAACAAGAGTGAGAATTTAGATTTCTGTTCATAACACTGAGATTTTGATGTAAGTGGGGAATGATGGAAACAAGAAAATAATCTACACGGTTGTGAAGTTTATGGTTTCTTTGTGGCCTGGATTTGAAAGAGGAAGGGACTATACACTGAAAGTTTCTTCTTGACCAGTTACGTGTAAAGTCCTCTGCACAAAGAGTTCTTGTGTAGATCTCATGTAGAATATAGAACACCTATGTATGATAATATTGATTAAAATATGTTTTGACACTGTAAAATACTTTACAGATAAAGACAGGACATTTGAGTGGAGAATACAGAAGATGTTGTTAAAGGTCCTGTGATTGTATCTCAGATATTTTAAGCCTGGAATTTTGTTATTTTTTGTGTTGATATGCATTTCAATAAACAGTTACTCTAGTGACAACAAGTGGTAACAGAAGATGTTTTAAAGCCAACAACTTACTAGATGTTAGTGTAATAGTAATTTGTGTTTGTTTTTTTTTTTTTTAATTTAAATGCTTATTTTTGTTTCTGGGTTTTTTTGAGACAACTGTTTCAAGATTTTTTATATACTGTCCTGATGGAAGAAGAACCTTCATGTTTCTGTTTCACATGTAATCACAGAATTATGGGATGGCTGAGGCTGTAAGGAACCTTTTGAGATAACCTAGTCCCACCCTCTGCCCAGGACTGTGTCCTGTTGGGTTTTTAATATATCCATAGATGGAGACTTCACAACCTTTCTGGGAAACCTATTCTGGTGTTTGACAACTACTTCAGTAAAAATGTGTTTTCTTGTGTTCAGATGGAATTTCAACAGTAATCTCCATTACAAGATGAAAAAAATGTTCTTTAAGTACAGTATTTCTTTGAAAAATTGAAATGATTACTCCTGTTCTAGGAATGGTCAAGTGAATTAAAAGGATTTTTTTCCTTTTTATTCAAATATGAATGACTTTTTTTTTGGTATGAAAATTAAAATGTTGCTTTAGGAAATACGAATAAAAACTCCATGGGAAGTATTTTAGACAGGATTTCAGTTCTTTAAGAATTGATCTTAAATAAGAGTAACTTAAAACACTATAGGATAAGGATAACTTCGAGTGTTTTTGGGAAATAATTCACTCTGCAGGAGGATTATAAAGCAGACTTTTCAAGAGTGTTCAGATGTGGAGTTTTCTCTGAGAAAAGAACAGCAACACTGATAAAATCATAATTGTTCGGATCCTGGCTATGCCTATCATGTATGAAGGGTGTTTGAAAGTCTGCTCAGCTACTTTGAAAAGTACTAGGAACCAAATAAGGTATTTTTCTATGATGTGGTCTCCCAGGAATGCAGTTTTGCAAAGGAATCCACTTATTTAGTTGCCTGAAAATATGTTATGGATGCTAATGGCAGCTATCAAGTTTGTAAATACTGGTTTGTGTGGATTTTGTTTTCTGAGTGATATAGTGGTAGAAGACTGAATTATTGTGTTTCATTGGAGCACCAGTATTGCACCAGTGAAGATAACAGTGAAAGTAATCTTCAGTGAGACCTTGATTTCACCTTGTGACCAAGCAAAGAGTGCATAAAAAGGTGTGTGGTAGGAAATAATGGGTAATGTTAGGTGATGGACAAGAGAGCATGAGAGACAATTTAATCATAAATCTATTCAATATCAGTGTCAAGGGAAAGACCACATCTGACAATCCTATATCTGAATGAATTCAGACTGTCAGAGTGATTCTATTTTCTTTTCTGTGTCCTTGGACAACACTCTTTCACACTTAATTACCTGCAGTTAGGCCTATTTAGACAGCCACAGAAAATAAGTAGCCTGAGTGTTTGGAGGCTTTGAGCCCTGCAACTATGGTCCCTGAGTGTTTTTTTTATTATATTTTTCCTTCTCACCCTTATCAATTCCATAAACTGTTCCCAGAACTCCTCAGACAAGATGTTTACACAAGGCCCCTAAACAGTTTATTTTTTATTTATTTAGTGTTTACCTAGGTTTTCAAATTATGAAATGGAAGATAGATTTACTCGAAATGAAACCCAAACCCCCACACCATCTGGATGGAATCAGGAATTTGTCAGTTTCACCCTTCTAGAATATTGTTTTATATTTTGCTTTTAAAACTTGTTCAAAGAGAAACTGACCTTTCTAGAGAAACAAATTACGTTTATAAACCCAAGCCAATATTTGGATGCTCTAATAGTTCCTATTGTTAAAAAATATTTTGGAAATATTAACCCTTCTCTAATGTACCATCAACTGTGGGAAATGGAAGGCTTCATACTGAATTACAACAGCTGAAGTCTCACAAAATTATGCTTTATGCTGATTTTCATTATCATATTTTAAGTGGGTGTTTTTTCCCATCAAGAAGCCCAAGTAGATAAAAACCAAAATAAAATAGTTTTGCACACAGTGTATGCAGAACTTTAGAGTGGATGCTTTATGTTTACAAAGTTCCTTCTGAATTGTTATGTAATAAGAAAGCCTCCTGACTTAGAAAGCAAACTGGATCATGCTTTTCTAAGGTATTTTTCAGTTACATTTAAAAGCTGATTTCTTTTCCAAATGATGCAATAAAGAATATCAAGCTACATTTTCTAGAACATGAATTTTAGTAGATCTGCAAAGTTTTTGGTGTTACAGATTCAGATCATGCTTTGCTTTGAACACAGATTGTTTTTACCTAATCTTGAAGGATGTTATTACTCTTATGGGGAATTTCAACAGAAGTAACAAAGAAAAGCAATGTACATCCAAGAAGAGAAAAATTATTTTTCAAAACAACAGTTTAGAAGAATCCTTTGTGATCTCAGCAGTGATGGTACTTGAAGGCTTATATTATTTATTCTCCCTGTTAAATTTATTTCATGATACTCCAAGACAGAATGATATATATGAGCAAAATCTGGAAAAAAAGGAGAGTTCCCTGACAAAACCTGTAGCTCTAAAATAATAAGTACAACTCCCGCTCACTCTGTCTTCACTGAGGCTCTGGAATCCAAGTAGTACAGTTTTAGAGAGACATATTTCCAGTAGTCATCATCACTGTGTTTTTTACACAAAAATTTCCAAAGGCAGTGAGAGAAGTCAGTGGGAGGAGGGACAGTAACTCCAGTTGGAAGCTCCTAGAGAAGGTACCCTGCTAGGTTTGTCTTTGAAGGCGTGCTTTACTTCCCCCCCTTCCTCCACTTTCCACCCTTAGCACAAGAGATTGGACCTAAATGAAGAAGCCAGCTTTGGAAATAAAACTTGTTTAAAGTGAGCTGTGAATGGCAATGAAAACATATGCTGAACAGCTATTGTATAGAAATTGCATTGTGTATTGGTTCACAGACTGTTCCCTTCACCACACCATTTCCATGCGTTTAGTAATGATTAACATCTGTCGCATCCTTATTCTTTTCCCTATATCCCAAGGGAAGAAGTGTGAGCAGTGAAATATTTTGGTTTTTTTTTAATTTTATTAAGTTTATCCTGAATACATTTAGTGTAAGTTTGTTATATGAAGCAGTGTCAAAGAAATGTTCTTTGAACATGAAATCTCAAATTGATATTTCCTTTAGTCCTTTGACAGATCTCTCAATGGCCCTCAACAGTCCCTGGAGAAAGCTCATCTTTATCAAGGACAAACCTTTACCCTCAGGGTAGACAGTTCAATTGAATGTTCAAGCTAAAAAATATTAAATATTGTAATACTCAGTGAAATGACTGATAATAGCACAGATGCTCTAGCCAAGAGAATTAAAAAGAAAAGACAGCATCAAATGATAACTCAAAGGTTTATATACATACAACTCCTAATGTAACTGAACTCCAAATTACTCTAAAAATAGGCAGCGGATGGAGGAAAAAAAAATCTTTGTATTGGAAAGGCAATCCTAAAAACATATTCAACAAAATATTCCATTCAATACTATAAGAACACTATGTTTTTTTCTAAAGTTGCATTTTTGAACAATATTTTGATATTTAAAAAAATATTTGTCTATCTCATTGGAAAATTTTCAGTACACAAATATCTAAGTAAATTTATAAACACCGGTTTTAAATATCTGATTTAAAAGAGAAAGTAGATAAAAACAAATAAATCATTGTAATGAGATTAAATGTCAAGAAGTCTGTTTATAATGCATGCTAGAACAAAGAAGAGGACTTTCCGTAAAAGATTTGTATATACTGTTAACTCCGGTGAAACTAAAAAATATTGCTGCTGAAAAACTAATGGGTAAAATTCAGTGAGAGATATTATAACTCCTAACAAAGCAGAAGCAGCTAAGCGGGGAGAAGCTGAATAACAACTCCATTTCTCTAGGCTTCATTAAACAAGCATTAAAACCCTCTTAACACAGACTGGCAGGAATAAAAAATGGTTGCTGTTCAAATAAGTGAAGTCACATCCTCATAAACCCTTAAGGTGATACAAAGTATGAAACAAAATGAAGGTTTTCTGGTTCTTTTAATGACAACTTGTGATTTGTACAGCAATGACAGGTGGTTTGGAAGGTATGGAATAGAGAGTGGTTTTCCTTTTGAATTAATATGAAATAGGACCTTACCTAGGAGAAGGAAGAAAGCTCGCCAGTGAAACACAGCGATTGTGTTGCTGACTCTCTCAATTAAGTTTCAAGTGAGCCTTGGTCAACAAGGTATTAAAAAACAGTGTAACTCAAAGATGTTCATGCCCAAACTCTGGTCTTGTGAAAACCTCACTTTCAGTGGTTTCTGGAAATTTCTTGCTGTATATAGTCCAGCTTTCAATAACTTACAGATAAAAGAAGGGTAGAAAGAGAGAGAGGAAAGAAAGGATTCAGGAGGCTCTAAAGTCCCCACAAAGCATTTCCCTTTGCTGTCCACACTGAATACAGAATCACAGAATCACAGAATGTTAGGGATTGGAAGGGACCTCGAAAGATCATCTAGTCCAATCCCCCTGCCGGAGCAGGAACACCTAGATCAGATCACACAGGAACACATCCAGGCGGGCTTTGAATGTCTCCAGAGAAGGAGACTCCACAACCTCTCTGGGCAGCCTGTTCCAGTGCT
>VZTO01019990.1:84081-112293 GCA_013400615.1 Syrrhaptes paradoxus | reverse complement strand
CCTTCTTGAACTGAGGGGCCCAGAACTGGACACAATATTCCAGATGTGGTCTCACCAGGGCAGAGTAGAGGGGGAGGAGAACCTCTCTTGACCTACTGACCACCCCCCTTCTGATACACCCCAGGATGCCATTGGCCTTCTTGGCCACGAGGGCACAGTGCTGGCTCATGGTCATCCTGCTGTCCACCAGGACCCCCAGGTCCCTCTCCCTACCTTCATTGCTATTATGCTGGTGGAAAAAAATGACAGATGAGAGAGATTTCTGAAACAAAGTAATTCACCCTGCCCCAGAAACACCTCTTGCTGTGGTAAGTACTTACTCCAAACTCAACAAAAACTTTTCCACTGTCTCTAATGCTCTTTGCATGGGGCATGAAAAGCACAGGGTCTGGGCTAATAGACTTCTTGCACCTTGTTTGTCAACTCGAAACCACTGTATTCTGTTTTCAGTGCTGTTCAAAGACCACATTATCATTTGCAAACATCTAAGTCATGCAGTCAGTGAGGATGGTTTTTTGAATACAGCTTTGATTTTACTTTGTAACCTCAAGCTTTCAGTCAACCTCGGGCAATGAGCCTGAAGATGTGTTTGGAACATCAGAGCACATTAAGTGGGTGCTCCTGTGCCATTGGGATCCGAGTACTGAGCAAGACACTGCTTGCTGACATCGTTAATAGACGTGTTAGCTAAGCGCAAGCATGTTGTGGACTGAAATGGGACAGAGGACAAGGTGATACCTTTGGTAAATATGAGATATATGGGATTATTTCCATGAGATTACTGGACACTTGATCCTTTATCTGTGTAGCAACATCACCATAATATTATTAGTTTTGCTGGGGACGGACTGTCATAGTTTGACCTAGTTTTATCAGAATTTCCCATTTAAGTTGGGTGCAGCTAACAGTGCATGCCATTTGTATGTGAAGCAGTTGCTTTGCAGGCAATGGAGGAAAACAAGCACTTCTAGAACATAAAGCACTTCATAGTCTCCAGTTTTTCTGTCAATCGAGAGACTCAGTCATGGTCTTATGTTTTTTTAAGTATATGAGTTCATCCCTTGTTGCTAATGTCAGTGTGCTACTATAGTCATATTTGAAGCTTGCTACCAATCTGGTTACGTTAATTAGTCCTTTTCCTGCCAGTACCAAATCTGTTTAATTTCTTACTTCTATTTTTCTGTGTGCATTAAGAAGCACTTCAAAGAAGATCTTTCCTTGCTTTCAAAGGATTCTTTTGAACCTGTATAAAAGGTAAGATTTTAAGTTGTAGATTTTGCACAAAAATGCCTTCGTAGAGTGCCTAATCTTTATCTTTACATGCTTCAGACTACTTATCTGTCACTGTTGCAGACTACTTGTCTATCACTGTTGTGATATGCAGAAATAGGCTGCCTTGGATGTGCTGTTATCTTGGGTTATTAACCTCTGCCATTGAATCTCTCAGTTGTTTCACAGTTGACCATTGCATAGTGTAATGCATAGAAAACTGTGTGTGAAAGATATTGATTGCCATAGGAAAACAGCTGCACTTATCCTTCAAAACTTAGTTGACTTATGTTTGGAAAGGAAAGGCCTAAAGATTATTTTTGTCAGAAGTTTTCATCAGAGCTCTCTTTACAGATCTCATTCTTCTATTATTAACATTAGAAATTTGTAATAATAAATTATAACATCAATTTCTATAGTGTTCCCATCAATGAGGAATCTGTATGTATGAGTTTCATGCAGATGGACCCATATCAATGTGATCTTTGATCTATCATTGAAATGGGGAATCGTTTCAAAGCAACAGTGGTCAAAGCAATGAGAGAACTTAATAAAAAGTGAAGAGTTGGTTATTTCCATCTCCAACCCCTTTCAGCTATGGAAGAGCTTAAGAAACGTATCTCAATATTTCTTAATTTTCCTTTTTAAGATATCCCCAGGTACCAAATAATACTAACCTTCATAGGTCCTGTGGCTATTTCAGTATCTACTGCACTAACTTTGTGCTTCTCTCTGCTACGCTTCTACCCGGGGATGGGCTGCCTGCCTGGCCTCTGCTCTCCAGCAGGAGGAAGAAGTAGAAAGCAGGATAGGCTTTTCCTCTCCCCTCTGCTCAGGAATGCTCCTTTATAACTACTCCAATAAGAGCAAATACTCTTGTAAAGAAGTTCAGTAAGGATGTGGGCTCTCACAACTTCAGCCAGAATTGTCCTTCTCTTCAGCCTAGAGGTTGATTAGTTTTGTGATATTTGGATGTGGTGTTCTGCTTTTGATGTTAAAAAAGACTATTTATCATCTAGGATGTCCTATTTGAGGAGGGAACTAGGCTTACTTGATGATTCTTTCCTGTGTGAAAGTGAGTGCTGCTGCTCTGTGAAGCTTCAGCCTAATGAAAGTTATGGCAAAGCAAGAGAATGTAGGGGACTGCCTTTTTGAAGTACAGTGAGCCACTTGGTAAAGGTACAACCAGCAAATATGACCCTAAAGAGCATTTGAAGGTGGTATGGCCAGATCACCAAGCTCATCACTGGTTCCTTTCCAGGTGAATGTAGGGAGCTAGTGTATTTGTAACAGCCAGAAGTGCTGGAGAAGTGCAATGCTGCGTTCTCTACCAGCTGCAGATTTGGGAGTATATGAGGGCTTAATGTTGGTCAATAATGTTGGTCAGCAATAAGACAATAAAGACCTCTGTAACTGATGATGGGTTATGTGCCAGTAAGGCAATGTCTTGGACAGATGAAGAATTTAGGAAATGGTGCCTCTCTGGGTCTCTCTGTGGGAGCTTAGGGTCAACTGGGAAGCCAGAAGCACCTCCCAGTTGCTGGCTTGACTGTCGGATACACTAATTTATGTCCTGTTAGTCCCCACTTCAAGAGTCTATTGCATCTGGAATAATGGGAGTACTGTGGAAGAAGGTATTTCTAGCTGATGTAGGGACAATTACAGCAATATTACTTATATTGCTTCCATACATGTTTGCTAGTTGCTGTGCTCTTTTGAACTACATATATTCAAATTAAAGGTACTATTCAGTCGGAAGCACTGCTTAGCATCTTTGTTAGCTGAGTTAGGTTTGCACTGTAGATATTTATGACAGTAAAAGAAACCCCAAATCTAATGGAAAATATCATGGTAGAATTCACATTGATTTAATAATTGATAAACTGTTGCTTTATCACTTTGCAGTTTGTGGAAATCCAGTCTGTGATTTTATTTTTACTTTTTTTTTCTATATCTATAGCTCAGTTACAAGAATTATAAAGATGGGGAGGGGGTAGGAAGGAGAGAGACAGCTTAAAAAATCATAGAAACCCCTTATTTTGAAAACAGTTTCTACCAAGTCTAGAAGATATTAAAGAGGAAAGAAGTTAACTGGTAATCCTTCAAAACTACAGTGGGGGAATAAAAAACTGATAGATGAATACCATTTGCACATAAAGGTCTTTATAAATAGATCAGAGATACAGGAAGGAAAGGAAGGAAACTGTAATATCTCAACGGAAAAAGTAATGTTTTTTACTGTTTTGCTTAGCAAGGGAAAGCAGTCCTGGTAAATTTATTTGTGACTCTTTAGAAACTCTGAAAGATATTTTAGCTACTAAATAAAACATTTAATTATTTTTGAATGATGCAGCAAGATGTAGACCAAGCAGAAAGAAACAATGGAAAACAGCAAAGATGTGCCACAAATAGGGCTTGTGGCAAATATTGGATAGAGATGTTGGAGATGAGGCAAATGCTGGATAGAGAGCAGCTCTGAGGAGAAGGACTTGGGGGTATTGGTTGATGAGAAGCTCAACATGAGCCGGCAGTGTGCGCTTGCTGCGCAGAAAGCCCACCGTGTCCTGGGCTGCATCNAGGGGTAATGGGTATAACCTGAAAGAGGGTAGATTTAGATTAGATATTAGGAAGAAAATTTTCACTATGAGGGTGGTGAGACACTGGAACAAGTTGCTCAGGGAAATTGTGGATGCCCCATCCCTGGAGGTGTTCAAGGCCAGGCTGGATGAGGCTTTGAGCAACCTGGTCTAGTGGAGGGTGTCCCTGCCCATGGCAGGGGGTTGGTACTTGATGATCTTTAAGGTCCTTTCCAAACCAAATCATTCTATGATTCTATGATTCTAAATAAACCAGGTTTAAATTCTACTGTGAACTCTAGGTACCAATTTATAACCCATTTGGCACCCAGATCTTGGTTATCTTTATGCTTTGATATCTGCGGCAATGCAGACTCTGAGTGGAAGGATTTCAGACAAACTAAGGAAATGTTCTGCATGGAGCTTGTTACAGGTTTGGAATTTTTTTATTAATATTGTTAGTTGCAGAGAAGGAAGTTTAAAGTTGTCCTAAGTACAGTTTCTTTTAAAAGAGCTAAACGAAAAAAAATCAACTTCTTAGAATGATATGGAATAAAATATTAAACACTCATGCACATGCTGTTTAGGAATCAGGATGAAGATGCATGTGCAAGTAGGGCAATTTGCACCTCACACTGTGCAACACAATCTTTCAGACTGTGCTTTGTTTTCTTGTGTTTCTCAATTAAATGCTGCCTTCCGTAATGCCAGAAATTGTATGGGAGGTTGGGCAGAACTTGGCAGGATTTGACCCAGGGGAGGAGATATTGTAGAACTAGTTTCATTGCAAACCTTTATACACTGAATGAGAGAAAAACCCAGCAATGCTGAATGTTCCTAGCAACAGAAATGGAAACTATTTTGTGGCAGTTAAGACACTGGTTTTACAAACACTGCATAAAAGGCAGGTGATCTCATAGTAGTTGTATTGAGAGAAAAAAAAATCAATCTTGAAAGAGCCTTTCATTTTTATTTTTTATTCTAGCCACCCATGAGAGCCATAATTAGATCCTGTGCTAGATCTTTTGAAATTGTTTTTAGAATCAGGTTGCAATTTAAAGAGAATTAACCTACCAAAATGTTCTGATTCTTTGGCTGCTGAATATTGTGTTCCAGAGACCCCTGAAGTCTCTGGACAGTCGTAAGGACTTCTGATGCTGTTACCCCATGCTCTTTTAGAAGTAATGCTCTTGCCAAGCTATGAACTGCTCAGAAACCCATAGTTCATGTCACGTAAAGCCACTGACGGGATTGGAGATGAGTGAGTGATTTACAGCCTGAGTCTGTAAAGATTTGTGCATACCCTTAAACCTTGAACCACAGTGAGCTGCTAATGACTGAGCTGTCTTCTATTTGAAGTTGTGCATTATGTCATATTGTATCCTAACCTAGGTAAGAGATGAACCCATTTTTGTTTTGCAGTGTTGAATTCTTCTTGAGGTGAGGAAGAGGGCTGAATTTTTCCATTCTTTTTGGTGAAAACAGGTGGTCCAGCAGGTTGGGCTGGTAGCCAAGTGTTAAGGTCCACAATCACCACCTTCCCATTCAATTTTGACCTGCAACTTTTGAATTACCTGGTATCTGTTTGAAAGGAGAATGTTGGGTTTACTTTCCATTACTTTTCATTTGGTTATTTTTTATTTTCTGGAGGCTTAGTGCAGCTCATGTCTGCACATTTGCAAGGAAGACACTGAAGTAATTAGGAAAATGTAAAAAGCAAAAGAAAGGGATCAGGTTGTGCTGTAGCATTAACAAACTGCATGGCTTTCAACAGGCACTCAGTGAAGGAGCATTTGCTAATGTCACGATAATTTTTAAGATAGCATGTAATTTTACATTTGACAATTTGAGGTAAAGCAGTGAGCACCAATACACCTAGTTCAGAAAAGAAAACTCTAGTGACCTATTGGGGTTTCAGAGCTTCTTGACAAAAACAGCTGCAGCAGGACTTGTCAGCTCTGGAAGGAAACCATTTCGAAAATATTGAAAGAGGAGAAATGGTTGAAAATAAGTCTATATTCTAAAAATGTTAAAAGGCTTTCCAGTTGCCAGGAATGATAATTAAATTAAGCCATGAAGGAGTATCTTCTGCCTTTAATGACCCCATTCAGAGTTAATTGTGACTGGACTGTCTGGTTTTGTGATATGATTCTGACTACAGTGTTGAGTAAGGACATCTGGAAAAAAGCTTGCTTTTCATCTTGACATCAGTTTTTCTAGCTAATATTTCCTTCCCTGTTTTTTATAGAAATGAGATGTGTGTTTCAATTTGGCTATCTATTTTGCCAGCGGCAGCTTTTTATGAATATGATACAATGTCAGGCATTTCTCACTAAATGTGCTTTGCATATACTATGCCTTTGAATTTAGACTCCCTTCCTTCCCCTTAGAAGCAGAAGAAAAACTCCACACAACCTACATCTTGTTCTGAAAAACTCTTTTCAGGAAACTTGAAAGGCTTTTAATTCTGCATAGGCTCTTTCCTCCCCCCTTTCTTTTATTTCTTCTTTCATAGCCATCAATGCCACAGCGCTCCAGTAAGTATTTCTAAAAATAAAATCTGCAAATTATAGGCCTTGGTTTACCACAGTGTTGCAAACTGTCATTAACAAACAGTCTTCAAAAGCCACTGGCTCTGCAAGCCATGAGGTAGCTTAAGTCCATAGAACTGTATTGTTCTCTTCCAGCACTCCCAGTCACCATACATTTTAACAAGTCTTTTTTAAAAAATACTTGTTGCTTGAAGATGCTAGGTTTTTGTCAGGAATAAATTGATGTCCTGTCTATCACTCCAATTATTTTCTGAAGAATATATGACTCAGAGGACGAATAATCCTCAGGAAATGCTCTTATTACAACTTCAGTGAAGTTTTGGCATCTTGTGCCTGCTGAGATTTAGTGGTCATCTTCACACGCAGTGTAACATAGCAGTGGTGTGCTCCTCCCCTTGCTCCACACCATGAAATCCAGGATGGGGTGATGTATAGCTGGGAAAGAGATCAGAAATGTGCTTTTCTGTGTGTGCCCTCCTTTTCCCCACCCTGTACATGATTCATATGCCAATTTTATGTAAACTGCTTTTCAAGGCTTTTCTATAAAATTGGCTGACTTAACTAATTTTGCTTATCTAAGTAAAGGTCTGGGTATCCTTGAAAAGGTGCTGTCAGTTCCTTCCAGCTAAAAATGACTTTGCTAAATTGCTTTTTAGCTTGGGGTTAAGATCACCTGGTCATCTTCAGCGGGAAACCTAGTGAACTGGTCAAGTGCTGGAACTTTGATTGGAAGAGTTTCAGAGTACCCATAGGAGCCATCCATAGGAGCCCTTTAAATTCAAGAACATTCCCAAGTTTTAAACACCTGTGTCTATATCCTCTTTTATATTTGCTCAGACAGAGATCTTGTTGCTTTCACATTGCGTCTACCATCACCTGCCAAGGACTATCAGAGCCCTTTTTAAGAGGGATCTGAGGGCAGATGGTTAAACACTGTTGACATTGATTTTACTGACCAGCAAAATTGGGCATGGTATTGAAACTCTTGCCTTTAGTACCGTTATTCTCTACCTGCAATAAATCAGGCTTGCATACCTAACCTCTCTCAGTATACAATTTGTATGTTGTCTTTTTAAACTGAAGCTTCATTTTCTTCTGTCAAATTTTGCTTCTGCAGCTATAGTAATTCTCTTCCAGGTGTCTCTGACCTGAACTGAAGAAAACACAGAGAGAGGACAAGGTAGTATTTAGTATTAACTAAACAGTGAAGAAATTAAGCATTTAATATGGGACTTAGGTACCTAAGTTATAAACCTAGATTCCCCCAAGCATCTTTTTGGTCACTGCAAATTCCATGTGCCAGCATGCAAGGATGAGAGGTATGTGTATGCTTTGTTTTTTTTTTCTAGCAACTGTCTGTTTTGTCAAAAATATATGGCCTGCCAAGGTTTAAAAGCCCGTCCCCCTTCCCTAGTGATTGCCTAACTGCTAAGCTAGAGTATTGTCCTTCCCTGGAAGAGTGCAATATCTGTATAGTGCATAGAAGACATAATAGCCTTAGTACCATTAATGACTGATGTACCTTGTCTTCCAGGTCTGGTGCTTGTTTGTCCTCCTCAGACTTGGTTCTCTCCAAGGAAGAGGAGGGGGAATTAAGCTCAAGTCTCTTATATAAAGCCATAGCTTTAACCATTGACCTATGGAGTAAATTTTGTAAATGTTTTCCATTTTCTTTTCTACCATATTTGGAAAGAAAAGCTGTGACCCTCATAGTTGCCCCACTAGCTCTTTTGTTAGCTTGTTTTCTAAATGAAGGGCTTTTAAAATGTTTATTTTCAGGGGAAACATTGGATCTGCGGGTCCTGAATAATGTACAGGTGTCATTATAATGATATGAAGTACTGTAGGTTTTGATAAGAGCACTGTTCAAATAGAGCAGTTTAGTCCTTCTTCTCAACTTTCAGAAATTTAAGTGAGACTCACTCTATTATAGGAAAATTGTGCATGTGTAATGAAAGGCAATTCTGGCTATGTTGCTTCAACATTCAGTGTTTTGGTGCTGAAGTCCCTTGTAGTTCTAGGCCTTATTCATAAGTGGTCAGAGACTGCAGAAAATGAAATGCATTTAGGGATTGATTTTA
This sequence comes from Syrrhaptes paradoxus, assembly GCA_013400615.1. Lineage (NCBI taxonomy): Eukaryota > Metazoa > Chordata > Aves > Pterocliformes > Pteroclidae > Syrrhaptes > Syrrhaptes paradoxus. The sequence continues at coordinate 103,815 of VZTO01019990.1, read as the reverse complement.
AAAAATGAACTAAACTAACTTTTGTTGAATCACAAAATTATTAGATAATGATAACTGTTATTTATTGGATTCTTATGAATCCTTACAGGTAAGAAAAATGTGGAGTGGGTGATGAAATCTTGTAATATACCAAATGTTAGACAAACTATTTCCCTTGAGAGTTTTTCAAATAGCCTTATTCCAAGAGGATACTGTGAAATATGCCTTTGTACTTTATCACTGTGTTATTCTACAATCCCCAGAATATATTTATTTAGAAATAGCACCTAATGATGAAAACTGGAGAAGAATTCACTGACATTGCTTCTTGAATTGTGTCGTCGTAATCCAGAAAAAAAATACTTGGCTTTTCTTTGGAGTACCCACATTATTAGTCAGTGGGAGTACTAGCTATGTAATGCTTAATCAACTTTCAGAATTTGACTTAAGAACACATTGGGGGTTCTTAATTAAACTTTTTATTAATACTATATTCTGATTGTAATGTTTTGCTTATTTGTGTAGAGGTAGATTTATATCTACCTGCACATATCCATACATTCTTGTGTGGATAATAAGTAGCCACATTGGGTTGTACTGAAATAATAAAATTGATACAAGCAGAACATCATGCTCTCTGAAAGTAATGGTTATGTGATTCAATTAGCTATGTTTCAGTTGGTGAACATCTAAAGCAAACAGATTCTTCCTAATTCTGTGATTTGAAGACCAAAATGTTTACGTTATAATGAGTATTATACTACAGGTTGCAATTTAGTTTGAATAAGAATCTCTTAACATAATATCTTTATTCCAGTGAATCAATGAATTGAATACTTACTTCTCTTTAGTATGAATTGTTCCTGGCAGGTTGTAGTAAAATTGACAGTATGAAATAATTAGCAAACTTCAAGTTCTACACTCCAATAGGAAAGATTACTTGAGCACATTTCTGATTAGACTAAAAAGGTATCTGAATGTTGTTGACTGGTTTTACATTGTATTGAGAATGCAAACAAAGTCATTTGATCCATCTAACATATTAAAAAACACTTAGCCTTAAAAATTAAAATGTTGGAAAAATTAGAAATTGTGAAGCTTCAGATATTTATTTAAGTGTTCCAGAGTAGAAAATGCAATATACTTGCATTATAGAATGTTTCCCTTTATGATTTTTTGCATAAAAATTTTAAAGACTTGGAATGAAGTCTTAAGATTTTTCTTGAGTGAGAGAAAAGACTTGTAAGCACAGAATGCTTTTCTACTCTCCCATGTGTGTGACTGTTGAAGCACAGCTGGAGCTGCAACACTGTAGGTGGCTAGACCAAATAAGTTGTATAAACACAGAACTGGAAGAAAACCTAAGTTCTCAGTGTTTTGCTGGTCTTGGAGAAGTACAGCACCTTCTTCTCACCATCCACTTGAGGAAAGTTGTAGACTCCCCTTTAACTGTTCATGCTGCAATGTAAAGCTTGTGCTAAAAAGTCACAGTAGCTGTATTGGTAGGGGACATCTCCGTCGTCCCACATCACCCGTATTATCACTGGAATGCTGAGGGCTGATGAACACATCTCTTCTCCCTCCCCTCATCTCCCCTAGCCTTAAAAATAGGCAAATTAAAAAAAAAAATTCAGCATGAGGCCTCTGTAAGACTCCAAACTTCAGTCCTGGTGTACATTCTGGGAGTAAGGAAGGCATTCATTTCACTCTAGCACAGAAAGACTCCTTTCAGCAGGGCATTCAGAAGCATGTAGAAATCAATTTCTGGCTGCTTAGTTATTCTTGGTCCTGCCAAGCACAACATCCAAAGGATCATGGACTTCAGCGGGGCTTCCTGGCAAGGTTAGACACCTACTAGCAGAAAACAGAAGTTGGCAGGCTTCTGAAGGCTGCGCCTCTGGCACTGAAACTGAGGATGAGGTCTCTCTTTCTTCATATAGTGAGGCATCCATATATGTGTGAGAAGGCTTCTTTGCTATCGTTGACAGAACAGACATCCAGAGTAGACATGATCTGTGCTTTTTTTTTTTTTTTCATTTTTGGTTTTATTTATACACTCTAACTCTTACTACTGTATCTATAAACATTTGGGTTTCCACATTTGAAGCATCAATTTACACTTATCATGACGCATGCTGGAATTATAGAAGTACAGACTAATGTTTTCTGTATTTGTGCATTGCAGAGTTTGAAAATGAAGTGACATTTTCAGAGCAGAGAGGGGAGAGACTGGTAAAACCCTATGTTCCTGCAGATTGCTGGCTACTCTCATTTATTATTTGCAGTACCACTAAAGAAACAATAATATTTCTCTTTATTTATTTTTGTTAGTTTATTATGAGTTCTGTTGCCTTTCAACTCTCTGGTCTCCCTTCTGTTCTCCTCCATTCTATTGCTTGTTGTTTTTTTTTTTTTTTCCATTGATAAAGAAAATACTGGGTATTTTCAAGTTGTGTGTGAATTTCTCTCAAATTCCTGGTCTTCAAAAAGGATTGTGGCAGCACTAGGCATGAAACCAAAGTCCTGACATATTCCTTACAAAATGTATTGAATGTTAGATGTGGTATGCTAGACCTGGTGATGATTTCAAAGCTTTTTTAGTCTTGTCCATGGAAGAAAATAGTGCAGTATCTGCACACTTAAGTATATACTTATGTACATGGAGATGAAAAAGCACACTCCAAAGCTTCAGTGTTTATAGGTGTAATTGCGTGATTACTACTGAGTCAAATTTGTTAACGAAGATTTTCCAGCAATTGTATATTCTTCAGTTTATCTGGAATATTGTGTAGTCCTGGTCATCAAAATATGGTAGATCTTAGTTTTCATTAAGGTTATACTTGTACTTTTGTAGTCATACAAGCAGCAGGGTAGCTTGTCTCAATAATTTGAGAAGGTGGGAAAGGCTCACTGATCCATGTATTTATTCATAGCTTCCTTGTGAGCCTGTGAAGCACCATTTCACTCTGTTCTCCTCTGAAATGAACTCGATTCTTTTTCTGCCTTTCTCTGCCCTGCTGTAGTGCATCTCCGTTTGGACAGCAAGTGAGCCAGGCACTGTTATAGGCAAGTCCTAAGAGTGTAACTGCATGTACTCATATACAAGAATACAAGATTTACTGTTTTTGAATTATCTGCATGTTTGCCCAGTGATTTATGTAGTGATGTGCAAAAAGTTTCAGTGATGTCAATTTCTGAAAATATGGACAAATTCCTTTCATGCTCACCAACATTCATTTTCTGGACTCCCATTTTGTGCTGGAAAAGTGTTCCTGCAAACCAGTAAGTACATATAAAAAAAAAATCATTCTAGCTTGAAATAAAATCTCTTGATAGTTTTTACACAGTATTTTGTACTGCTGATGTACCAGAGAATGTAAAATTCTAAGCAGTTTTCAAAGCTCATAGATTTAATTTTCTAGAACTGATAGCTTTAACAGTGTAGTTTATATTAGTCTGTTTTAACAAATGCTGCTTAGTGTAGTTGCAGAAATAAATTTAACAGTGACACTGTGTTAGTCCTCTCAAGGAGAACAATGTTGTAGTGGTAATTCTCTTTTTTTTTTTTCTTCAATTAATGTATCTCTGACCTTTAAAATTTCTGTTTATGAGAGAAGGAATTGTTCAAGGTGAATAATATGTACAAGGCAATCCATCCTTATGCATTTTATTGCTCACCTGACAGGAAAAAAAATATCTTATGTACTTAATTTTAAACGAATCTTATTTAGATACCATTAGTGATCTCTTCAGATGGTCTATACTCTCTACTGTCTTTCAGTTGTTACTTTTTTTCTGCAATGTCAGAAAAAGACACTTTTTTTTAGGAAAAGACAGAGCAACACAAGGGTTCAGCTTATTTCTCTTTCCTTCTCTTTTCAGTTGCTTCAAGCTTTTAGATCACAGTTGCTAGGAGCCGCACTGAGGGACAGGTGGATCTTCACAGTGCTGATCCCCGGGTTGTCTGTAACAGGAGACATGGGCCCACTGATACAATCATGCTTGTTTTTACAGACTTCCTAGAGGTGTGTGATAGGTTAGCCCTTGGCTGGGGGACAACCCACATGCCCCTTGACTCAATCCCCACCCCCCACCTCGCTCCTCCACCTGAGGATGGGGGAGAGAATCAAAGGGGTAAAGGAAAAAAAGGACTCGTGGGTTGAGATAAGAACAATTTAATAACTAAACTACAATAATATTGAAAATAATACTATATACAAATATACAAATGAGTCATACACAGTGATACTACCACACCCCCCCCCAACCCCCCCCGCATGACCAAGGCTCACAATCCCAGAGTAGGGAGAGTCCTGATACTGCACTCGTGGAACGGAGATAACAGTCTGAGCGTCCCAGACCGAGAGCTCACCGGGGTGGGGGGGGGAAGGCCTTGGGAGAGCTACCACCTGGAGTGAGATGACCCAGAACAAAAGAGATCCGGAACAAAAGGGCCGATCTTCCGGAGGGTGCTCTCCTTTATAGTGGGCATGACGTGTATGTTATGGAATGGATTATTGGCCACTCTGGGTCTCAATCCTGAACCTAAGGTCAAATCTTGGGCTAGTAACTGTGCTGTGCTGCCTTCCAGCTTCTCCATTCTGCAGACCTTGGCAGCGGCATAAACATCACTTCTTATCAGCTTTCTTCTGAGCACAAATCCAAAACACAGCCTCTTGCTAGCTATTATGAAGAAAGTTAACTCTGTCTCAGCTTAACCCAGGACAAAGTGTCACATTTTTCATCTCATCTAATGTACAGTCAGGACATGGCCACAGGCTACATTTAGAGGCCAGGTCCATATAGTGGAACTATAGTCATCCCTAAGCCATCCAAGCATATAAAAACCCAACACCTCAGATCCATGTACATCAGTAGAGCTTTTAAAATCTTGGAAAGTATTTAAACTTTTTGTAGTAGCTTTTCCCTCCTTATTTCTCCTTTGTGTTGAGAGTGGTCAGTGTACTGAAGACCTGGAAGTGGTGCTGCTGGTGAGGAATTCTTAAACTAGAGATGGGTGGTGGTGGTGGAAATCTTGCAAGAAGAAAAATGTCAACTGTTTTCTGGTATAATATTTCAGATCTTAGATAAATTTAAAAGAAGTTCAGGGGAAGCAGTGTTTCTGTAGTAGTATATTCCTATGGAAACATTTATTTGCAGTTATCTGGATAAAAGAATAAAATAAGAAAGATAGTAACATGACACTGAAGTGAGGAGGCTGTTGATGTGCTGTGTCATGGGAGCTCTCAGAGTAGCTCCACTTGTTTCATAGTTATTTAAATCTTTAGAATTTTTTATCAGAAATTAAAAGATATTGACGTTAATACAAAGATCCCGATCCCACAAATGCTGTCTCTATGCTGCCAAAGTTTAATATTTTAATATCTCCATTTAAATCCACTGAATTACTTATGGCAGTGAAGTTACCCACAAGTATGTATTAGTGGAAGCAGGCTAAAGTCTGAATTGCCAGAAGAAAAAGCTGTTGATAAAATATTTTGACTGAGCAGAGACCAAAGAGAAGTTCATCTGAGAGGCAGAGGCTGTCATTAACATGTCAGTGTGGGAAGCGCTTAATCCACAGTGATCCATAATACAGCTTTTACGAGATAGGCATATGCTGTGCACTTGTGAATAAAGGGGCACGCTGTAGGTACTGCTTCTAGTAGTAGTTTTAGTTTTGAGATGAATGGTTAATACAAAACACCCTTCTACTAATGAAGACTTAGATCACTGGGGACCCCTTTCCGAGGTCAAGACTTTGTGCACAGTGAGAAGGACAGGTATTCTTTATGAGGAAATGAATGGAAACTGCAGATACCTCCTGTGGCTGCAGTTTAAACTTTCATGTGCCAACTTGGTTTCACAGAAGTTGTATATAAATATATAGGTCTGTATATGCTCACATATATGTATATATAAACAACATAGACTCCCCTTTCCCTCTCCCCCTCCCTTTCCCTTTCTTTTTTCCTTTTTCCCTCTTTGTATAGATACGGTACTTTCAAGATCTGCAAAGGGCTTTAGAAATAATAATGGCAATTATTGTTTCTGCTATGATATAATTTAGCCATTTTGTCCACTACAGCTGCTGAGGGAATTATGCTAAGATTTTGTTTAAGGAATCTAAATACTTCAGAGTCTTTAGTAAAAATTGTTTTATTCAGTGTTCTATGGTACATATTTTTAGAATCTCTTAAAAATTCATTACAAAAGCAGGTAAATTTGGACTATGTTAGTCTCTGTTCATTACAAACAAAGGAAAACAGGTATCTTCTTTATAATCAGAAGGGGTCAAATTATTTTTAAAACTTTGCACTTTAAAAAATTTTTTTTTATTATTTGTGAAACGCATGCTTAGATTTCAACCAGTTCAGCTACTATTTAGAAGAATAAAGATAACTACATCAGTTACACCTACAACAATTTTAGTGTTGTTTCTTCGTAGAGTGGCAGCAAAAATTGAAGGCTGCCTTCTGATGCAGTAAAGCTCTGCTGCCTTTGTGTTCGTGCTAGAACAAAAGTTTTCTTAAATCCTGCAATATTTTAAATACTCGAGGGGTCTTTTTCCCCCTGTTGCTAACTTTTTCTTTACTTCCAGCCTGCAAAGTTGTTCCTTTAATATTTTTGGCAATCAACACAAATGAGAGTGGTGTAAGTATCTCAAGGCAGTCTTTTCAGCTTTGTTTTTTTTTAAGACTCAAGCATGTTAAATAATTCAGATCTGTGGAGCTTTTATGTAGCTTGGCATGATTCTGACTATCCTGTTGAGACTTAAGTGTTTAGAGACCTTGTCAATTACTTTTTAAAATTCCCTAGTTGGGAGGGGGGGGCCTCCTCTTTTTTTCCCTCTGTAAACACTATTTATGTCCATTGCCTGAAGAATGGCTACATGCATGCTTCCCAACTTCTTTTTTTTTGTCAGCCACTCTGACCACCCTGGCATATCATAAGCTTTTATTTGATGGTTGTATTTTTTTTTTTACGCTATAGAAGTTCAGAGCATGAGACTCTCTAATCAGGCTTTCAACATCTGCTGTGCTGTACAGCCTGGAAAGCGCAAATCTGAGGCAATGAAAGGAGTAACTCCACAGTTTCTTTGTTTGTCTTCTCTCACATACTGTTACTGGGAGAATGGAGATAATTTGGCTTTTTTTTTAGAATTAAAGCAAATATTTCCCGAGCTGCTTTGCACTGGCGTTTGTACAGCACTGCACATTTCCTTGTAGATTGCTTAATACTAATAGATTAGTGTCTACAATCCTTCCACCAAGTGGCTGCTGTCCTTATATTTCTTAACTGTGGAAATATTTTTGGTGCTGCAATCTGATAGCAATTTCCAGTCAAAACAGCATTGATTTATACTGTCTTCTGGATGCTCTCGTGTACGTGGTTCATTCTTACAGAACTGGTTCAACTCTCAAGTAAGCACCGACTTCATTACTCACTTGTGACACTGACAGAAGTGTTATGTTCTGTTGCACACAGATGTCAGCTACCTGAGCATACATTTAAAAAAAAAATGGTAGATAATTTATGGTCATTGAAATTTGATCAGTTTAGATTTCTTTTTTTCTGTAGAAACATCCTATTGAATGATTGAGTGGTTCTGTATCTTTAGTAATCAAATGGTTGTTCTGGGGTTAACGCAATTTATTCTTTTTGCTTACCTCTACGCACACGTACCTTTCCTCTGAGAATGCCCTTAAACATTGGTTGGAAGCACAAACCCATCTCAATCTAATTATCCGTGGCAAAGGCATGCTGGCTTTTTCAGCATTATGTGCAATGGTAGATGAGTTTACAAACCTTACTCTTTATGGTATGGATGTTGGCTCTATCCTGCATAAAACTTGTTTTTCCACGTAGGTCAGCAGTCCTTTAGCAAGTTCATCTCTTTCATGCCAGAAATTATTTGATAGTAAAATGCTATTTTTTTCCTGTTGCTTTAGCTTCTGATCAAGAATAAAACATAAGAACTCCCAAACTGTGCTGTTACAACACTTCATAATATGTTACAGGTATAACTGTCCCAAACATTTCATGAATATAGAAGTGTACTCTGGTTTTCACTATATACACTTCCATTACATTTGCTATGGTAGTCATTTCATTTAAGCTTTGTTACAACAAATACCAGTCACATACAGAGTTTTAGGGTCAATTAGTTCAAATAATCTCAGGTAAAGCAACCAAGAAAGTGTATTTCTGTCTTAGTGGTTAGTCATACAGCAACATAGAATCATAGAATGGTTTGAGTTGGAAGGGACCTTAAAGATTATTGAGTTCCAACCCCCCTGCCATGGGCAGGGACACCCTCCACTAGACCAGGTTGCTCAAAGCCTCATTCAGCCTGGCCTTGAACACCTCCAGGGATGGGGCATCCACAGCTTCCCCGGGCAACCTGTGCCACTGCCTCACCACCCTCACAGTGAAAAATTTCTTCCTAATATCTAATCTAAATCTACCTTCTTTCAGTTTATAATCATTACCCCTTGTCCTCTCACTGCACTCCCTGATGCAGAGGTCCTCCCCATCTCTCCTGTAGCCCCCTTCAGGTACTGGAAGGCTGCTATTAGGTCTCCTCAGAGACCTCCTTCTCTTCTCCAGGCTGAACAACCCCAACTCTCAGCCTCTCCTCATAGGGGAGGTGGTCCAACCCTCTGACCATCTTTGTGGCTCTCCTCTGAACTCTCTCCAATAGCTCCATGTCTTTTTTATGTTGGGGGCCCCACATCTGAACACAGTACTCCAGGTGGGGTCTCACAAGAGCAGAGTAGAGGGGGAGAATCACCTCCCTTGACCTGCTGCTAATGCTTCTTTCGATGCAGCCTAGGACACGGTGGGCTCACTGGCCTGCAAGCACGAATTGCCAGCTAATGTTGAGCTTTTCATCAACCAACATCATTGGTCATCCTTGACCAATCTGATCTCCTTCTATGACCAGGTGATCTGCCTAGTGGATGAGGGAAAGGCCGTTGATGTTGTCTACTTGGACTTTAACAAGGCCTTCAACACCGTGTCCCACAACATTCTCCTACAAAAACTAGTGGCTCATGGCTTAGACAGGAACACCCTTTGCTGGATAAAAAACTGGCTGGGTGGCTGAGCCCAGAGTGTCGTTGTGAATGGAGTGAAGTCCAGGTGGTGGCTGGTCACCCGTGGTGTTCCCCAGGATTGGTTTTGGGGCCTGTCCTGTTTAACATCTTTACCAATGACCTGGATGAGGGGATTGAGTGCTCCCTCAGTAAGTTTGCGAATGATACTAAATTGAGCAGGTGTGTTGATCTCCTTGAGGGTAGGGAGGATTTGCAGAAGGATCTGGACAAGCTGGACCAATGAGCTGAGGCCAATTGTATGAGGTTCAATAAAGCCAAGTGCCGGGCCCTGCACTTTGATCACAACAACCCCCTGCAATGCTACAGGCTCAGGGGAGAGTGGCTGGAAAGCTGCCCAGCAGAGAGGGACCTAGGAGTGCTGGTTGACAGCCAGCTGAACATGAGCCAGCAGTGTGCCCAGGTGGCCAAGAAGGCCAATGGCATCCTGGCCTGCATGAGGAATAGTGTGGCCAGTAGGACTAGGGAAGTGATTGTGCCCCTGTACTCGGCACTGGTGAGGCCGCACCTTCAATCCTGTGTTCAGTTTTGGGCCCCTCACCACAAGAAGGACATTGAGGTGCTGGAGCAGGTCCAGAGAAGGACAACGAAGCTGGTGAAGGGTCTGGAGCACAGGTCTCATGAGGAGCAGCTGAGAGAACTGGGGTTGTTTAGTCTAGAGAAGAGGAGGCTGCGGGGAGACCTTATCACTCTCTACAACTAACTAAAAAAGGAGGTTGTAGTGAGATGGGTGCTGGCCTCTTCTCTAAAGTAACAAGTGATAGAACAAGAGGAAATGGCCTCAAGTTGCACCAGGGGAGATTTAGGCTAGATATTAGACAACATTTCTTCACTGAAAGAGTGATCAGGCATTGGAACAGGCTGCCCAGGGAAGTGGTGGAGTCAGCGTCCCTGGAGGTGTTCAAGAAACGTGTATATGTGGTGCTTAGGGATATGGTTTAGTGAGTTAGGTGGTGTTGGGTTGACGGTTGGACTTGATGATCCCTGAGGTCTTTTCCAACCTGAAAGATTCTGTGATTCTATAAAAAACACCTTCAAGTCATTTTTCTCAGGGCTGCTCTCAAGCCATTCATAACATAATATTACTTTCCTTAGCTTTCACACTTCTACATGCAGTCTATGTGAAAAATAGGGGAATTGTACACCTCTGTGGTTATTTTCCTCTTTGGCTGGGAATGGAACAGCATACTCCAGTCTTCTGACATGCCTTGTATAAACTTTTCCTGACTGCTCTTATAAATGTAAATTTTATGCTGTTACTCCCTGCTTCTGCCAGAGTGCTTCTGCGTGGAACATGAATTAAGTTCCTGCTGGCTGTACTCTTAGCTAGCTCTGGGTGGAAAATAGTTGGGCAGAAAGTCCCATGAAGTGTTCAAATAAATATGAAAGAATAGAAGAAGACTTTTCCTTCTCTGAGTTTATGTTTTAGTAATGTTCAAGTACTACAGATAGAACTAGCCAGCACACAGATTTAATCTGACTATAATTGTTAGTATATAGTACTCTTTTAAACATTGCAGTCTTTTTTTAAAGAAAAGTGAAAAAAAATTAAGAATGTTTGAAAATCTCACAGTGTTTGTAAGGAGAGGAAAAGATATGTGTTTTTTTCAAAGATACATAAACTGATAGTAAGAGACTGCAAAGCTGTACTTGAAATGTAAATACATACCTTTTATCAGAAATGCTGCAGTGAATGTGAATTAATGTGTTCTTAATTAGAGAGCAGGAGCAGTCAAAACCAATTAGAACTTATCTTTAGAGCAAATAAAGTGGATCTGCTCTATAAACTAAAATTGAGTTGAGAACTGTATCAGCACTGTGGGCACTCTCTGCCTAACTTGAAGAGGTGAATTTATGGATCATATCAGAGTGTGAGCTATAGACCTAAAATTTTTTTGGAAAAAGAGAACACATGCATACTGTAAGAGATATATAACATAACCTGATGCAAATATTGTGTGAACGATGGGGATGGTTCATTCTCAGTTTCAGCTGCATTTTTGGATCCTTCGTAATGCAAAAGCTTCAATGCTGGCTTTTGTCCAGAAATGGTATTGTCAACAAACAAGACAGATGCATATTTTTCTCTTTCCTTTCCTTACTGATACAAATTTACTTCCTTTCTCATTCTTTTGTCCATTTTTCCCCCAGATTTTGAAGGAGGAAGATTTCTTGCACTAGTCATATTATCTTGAATTTTTTCAGCTGATACTTCTCTGTTTCACATGGAAGATGTATGGGGGATGGCCTACTTTTTCTATTGACTTAAGGACAAAACTTTTTTTGCTGAGATAAAATTCTGACCTCACCTTATTGATAAAAATATTACTCTAAGTGGACCCTAACCACTGTTAAATGTTGCAAGGGTAGACCATCTTATTAGACAAAAGTTGTTCCACTTTCCTCTAGCTAAATAGACAAAAGGTTAAATCTCTACAAGTTTAGAATTACCTTGGAAAAACATGTCTGTATATCAAGTGCTACACAATCAATTGGCTACTGCCGTGAATAAGTAGGTTACCTTGAATATTGCAGAAAATGCTATCCTGAAGTTTTCTACCCTATTCCCTGAAGGATAAAGTAGCAAAATAAATGAAAAGACTCAAAATACAGTAAAGGGAAATGGCTTATTTGGAATGTGAAGATGACCGAACCAATTACCACAGTCTGAAAGCCAGATGCAGCAAAGCTTAAAGGTTATTCTAATTGGTTATTAACCAAACAATACAAATGCCTGCGTAGCTCCAATATCCAGAGCTGTTAAGACATATTTTGATGTGGAGACATATTTTGGCGTCTCAAAATTATGTACCTCAGTTACAGGGAAACTGAAATTCCAAAAAAAAGAAAAAAGAAAAAAAAAACAAAACAAAACACAAGAGTGTAAAAATATTTGTCTAAATCTATGCACAAATTCAAAGTGGTCCTCTGCATAATCCTGGATTTTTCCTCTCATTAACAACACTATGCATTTTAGTCAGTTATGGGTCTGATTCCTCCCCCAGGTCTGCAAGTGTAGATGTTAAATTCTGAAAAAGGCATTTATACTCCCTGGATATTCAAGGGAGAAAAAAGCCCAGATGCTTCTAGAGTGCAAATGGTTTAAAGAACTTATTTTTCTCCAGGGTAGCCTAGGGTGAGTAGTTGATGTGGATAGCTGCTTTGTAAACAGCTGATGTTGAATAAGATGAATTCTACCTGAGATACTTACCTTTAGAGACACTTCTCTCTTCTTACTCTTTAAATCTACTATTTCACTTGATGGTGTTTCAGTATCTTCTTTCTTTGTAACTTTCATCAACCTTAATTTCTTTGTCTTTTCTCACTCGTCTCCTCCTTCTCTGTTTCTTCTTGTTAGTTGGCTGTTCTCTGGGAGCAGAAGTGACCTCTTTTATATGTTCTCCTCCCTTAGTTGGAAGGTACCCCCTGACCTGAATTGTTGTTTCTGTGAGCATCTGGCCCACTGTCAGCCATAGGAGAAGAAGAGCAGCAGGCTGGTTGGTAAAGTCAGATGGCATCATAGGCCTGGCATGGTAAACTGAGAAGTAATGTGTGCAGCACATACCCTTACACACTCTTTTTTGAATTCTCTTGACTGACAAACTACATGCTGTTTTGATGTTCACCTATCTTGTAGAAGAACGTATATTGTTAAAACAGAGGCCAAGTCAGACATTCTGGTGGAGTATTTTCAAGGTGTGTTACCTTGGAGGAGAGTCTGATGCATGGAGGGTGGTAGAGTGGTGTGAAACTGTGCTAGCTTTGAGATACATCCCAGTTCCCTGCCAGTACCTAACCACTTCCTCCATCTTCACAGAATATTTTCTAAACCGTTATGTGGTGGAGCTATAAGACACAGAGGCGGTAGCATGGGCAGAATGGTTTTTTAACATGCTTCTCTAAACTTTAATTTAACCTTCATTAGCATTACGATGACTGGATGTACATGGAAGCTTGGCAATGTGTTATGCCTTGACAATAGACATTAATTTCCCTGGGGTACTATTCTGTCCCAATTGTGCCAGCGGTTTATTTGGAGGGAATTTTAAACCTTTCTCGGTGTGATTACATACCGATTGTGGGTCTTTGCTGTCACCTGTGGTTTACTGCTACTTTGACTACAAATGTGTGCTAAACTGCGATCATAAATATCTGCCTTCACTGCTGAGAGGTAAAAGGAGGGTGTTGCTTAAGGACCTTTCCAGTGGGAAGTTAATAGCTTATCAGCCACCAGTGAGACATCAAATATACTGTCCCACAATAAAATTTTTTGCTGAGGAGATTTCTAGGTTGTCTTTTAAAGGCATATCTCTCCCTTGGAGGTTTTCAGGTGTACAAGCTTTTCCACTCAATATAAATCAGGCAGCTGCTTACCTTTGTCAGAGATTGACAAGCCCCTCAGAGTTCCGTCTAAAAATATTCCTGCACTGCAAAGGAATTTTGATCAGGGCCTGTTCTGTTGTTTGTATTACCTTTATACCTAACATTCCTATTGATAATATATTTTGTCACTGCCACATGGAAATGATGATGTTACTCCTGACTACAATGTCATAAATTAAATCTTGCTTTCATAAATAGTTCTGAGAGGGAAGATGTCCCCTCAGGAGATTATTAGTCATTATTCTGGAAGTAGATGATTGTATTCTAAGATACTTTTTTCCAAATTTTTTCTAGCCATGATTTGAGTAGCTTCAGCTTTCAAGGTGATTGGTGGACAGATATGAAGACACAGTAGAACCTGCCATTCAGCATAGTTCTGTACTAACTCTTCAGTTAGAAACTTTCCCTCCCTTTTGCTAGTAAGTCTCTGCAATAGGGACCACATCTATGTCAGCAAATACTTTCCCTGGCTTACTTCACCAACCTTTTTCCGTTTCTTTTATCAAATACCTACATATGCACTGCATGTAGCACTTAATACCATCAGCACTTCACTTCTCGTTTTGTACTAATTGTGAGTTATGATTGTGCCTATTTGTGAGTTTTAGTACTTTTTGCAAATTAACAAAATGGGTTGTATCTCATCAGCTTCCTAATGTATGTAGCTGAATGATGATGCCAACCATTTCTGCAGTGAATTTTAAGCCACAAGCTTAACACTATTGCTTTAGATATACTTTTTTATTTGTTTCTTTTTCTAAGATTCTAAGCACTGCCATCTCTGGGTCTGCTCTTCAATTTGCCTTAGTACAGTATCCCCACTCACATTTGAGATGTTCAAATTGGTATTCACTGTGTAGGTATTGACACCAATGAAAACATTTGCATATGAGAATTGGTGCTTGGGTGAGCAAGACCTGCTTCCGCATCAACTGACACACTACAGCAGGATAACCAATGCATATATATTTGCACTTCATTATATATTCTTCATTTTCCTTTCCAGTTGTAATGATATGGACTTTTATATGAATGTATCATAAAGATGTTTGCTTAATTAGCGACACATTGGTAATTTAGGCTTTGGAAGTACTTGGACACTCAATTGATATTCCTTGGAGTACACAAACTAAATGCTGTGGGTGCTATGGATAAGCATAATATCAAGGCAAAATAGCTCCAGAGTGTTTCTAATTTTATCTTTTAAGTGGATGTACAGGGATATATATATTGCCATAAGCAAAATATTACAGCTGCCAAATGAAAATTCATTTCTAAACACAAGTGTGTCTTGCAGGTCCCAATTGTTTTTTGAACCATAAAATGTATTGCATCAAATACAGTATAATGAAAAACACTACAGATGAGAATTGTGCTTGTTAGAAGTGCTAGACATTGTATTAAAAACAGTACTGCAAACTGTTACTCTCATTTAGTCTGACCTGTGTCCTTGCATGCTTGGTTGTGAGATTGTGTAAGAGATGGAGATGTTGGATTAGTGTCCTCATGGACATGTCTTTTATCTGCTGTCTTCCTAGAAAAGAGTTAAGGAGTCAACAGATATACATTTGTATTTTTCTTTCAAGAGAATTTTCACGACTTTATTAAATAAAATAAAGTCTCTGTAGGAGCTTGAGTTTTCCTACTGTCCTGAAGTGAGACTAATTTATATTGTGAGCCTTTTCAGCTAATTGTGTTGTGATAAATTATCACACCTTTAATACAGTAGTAGCAATTTGGTTGTACATAAATGTTAAATGCAAATCACCCACTGCTAGTGTTTTGAAACTGTGTTCCATCAGAAGCTTTTCTGAATTACGGCTATCAACCAATTCATAATTGCTAATGAAGGTTAAATTAAAGTTTAGAGAAGCATGTTCAAAAATCATTCTGTCCATGCTATCACCTCTGTGTTTTGTAGCTCCACCACATAATGGCTTAGAAAATATTCTGTGAAGATGGAGGAAGTGGTTAGGTACTGGCAGGGAATTGGGGTGTATCACTAAGCTAGTACAGTTTCACACCACTCTTCTCCCCTCTGTTTTCCCATCTCTGAGATACTGGTAAACCACTGCTGTTAAGTTCTGTACATTACAAATTCTGCATAAAAGGCTTAATGGCAAATACAGGACTTACATAAGAGAGAATACTTATGGGAGGTTTCATGTTATACTATTAGTCTGACTTACATCTATTTTTACTTTTTTTAACTAATATTTGGAAGCTGTGCTTGGCTCACTGAGCTGCTTTTCTTTTCTGGTTGTTACATACATGATATCTGTTGCCCTGGTTGGACAATTTCAATCAAATTGTCATTCTTTCATTAATAGATCACAAAGAGAGCAGGATCTTTAGATCACTGGGCTGACCTCAAGTATCACAGTGACCACAGAAACAATGTTTCTTCCAGTGCTTAATTTAAGGACTTAATGTAGAACCTACCACTTCCAGCTTATATGGTATATTCTTCACTGGAATTCTGAAAACAGGCTTCTTCCCTTCATTGCTAGGTTTTCAAACCAACTCACCTGGAATACTTTTGGTATATAAAGCCACACTTTAACACTCAGAAATAGAGATGGACGTGGTTAGTGGAGTAGATGCTCATAAATTTTTAAACATAACATTAAAAAGTGCATAAAATACCAGTGCTGGGGGTAGTATAACTCTGCATCGTAATGCTGTACTTCCATCTGTATACACTTATTTTCACAGCAACTGTGAATGCTTCAAGGAAATATTCAGAGACATCTGCAGTGCTAAAAGCACAGTGATAGCCCAGGAGACTGCTCCCTCAAAATATAAAATATTTTCCTATAAATATTAATCCATTGAGAGTAAAAATTGCCAAAATATTTCCAGTCCAACAGCAGATGTTTGGGGAATTTATTTTGTCTTTTAGCAGTCAAAATGAAAGAAATGCAGGATAATATTGTTTATCTGCATATTTGCATATAAATTTTAATTATGCTTTAATACTATGACATTTGAAATAACCTTTACTGAATGTAATTTTTTACTTTTATGAACAGCAGGTAATGGCTTTATTTTTACAAATAACAAAACTATAATTTAGTAATTTCCTTTCTTTACTATGTTATTTGAGTATTTTCATTTCCTTCGCATTGCAAAAGATGTAGGCAGATACTATTTTACTGGATGGAGAAATGAGGACTTATGATTTATTTTCCCTCACTAAGGCACTCAGTATTAAACTTAGTTCTCGAATGGATAGTTTTAGCTGTCTGTCATTGCAGTCACTTCCTTGTTCTACCCAGGTAGTTTTAAGAGTAAAATGACTGAAATCATGTACATATTGTGAACTTGAGAGTGTTGTCTTATTTTTTCATGTTGTGAATAAAGACTACATTGATACCCACCTAAATTTCTGGCTAGCTGGTATAAGTCAGAACAAAATGTTAGCTATCCTCAAACTTGCTAGTGTGATTTTAAGTGGCTTTGGCTTCCTCCATTTAGGTCCCGTACTTGGGACACACTGAGATGAACTATACATTCAGAGCACAGATTTCTCAAATCCTATTGAAACCCTTCTTGACAGTCTTTGTGGGAGAATGTAGGTCCAAAAGCAATAAGCCATTTAAAATGCCTGTATCTAGAAAGCCTGTGCTCTTCTCCTATGAGAGGTCTTGTTAGTTCTTGCTTGTTTTCATGGTTTTTGGTAAATCTATGAAAATTTTGTCACCTGGCTGTATTCACGACACAGTGTATGACTTCAAGTAGCAGTGTCCAGTCTGCTCTCTTCCTTTCCTTCTCCCTGATCCCAAACACCAGATTCAGTATTTGATCTTTTGAGTAACTTCTGTGTTTAGCATTTAGTTTTACATATCTGTTTATCTATATATTTAAAATCATAGAATCATATAATAATTTAGGTTGGAAGGGAACTCCAGAGGTCATCTAGTCCAACCCCATGCTCAAAGCACGCAAGGCAAATCAGGTTGCTCAGGGCCATGTCCTGACAGGTCTCTAAGACCTCCACAGGTGGTGCTTCCACGATCTCTCTGTGATCCTTTCCCAGTATTTGACCACCCTTCAGGTTAAAATCTTTTTCTTTATATCTAATCATAATTCCCCATGTTCTAGCTTCAGCCTTTTGCCTCTTATTCTGTTGCTGTGCACCACCAAGATGAATCTGGTTCTGTCTTCTGATCAGGTTAGTTATAGGCAGCGTAAAAGTCTCTCCCTGAGCCTTCTTATGAAGAGAGCACACCCAACTGTCTCAACCTCCCCCTGCATCTCAAGTGCTCCAGGCTCTGACTGTCTTGGGGGCCCCTGCTGGATTTGCTCCTCTGTGCCAATACCTTTCTTGCACTGGGGAGCCCCAGATTGGATACAGTTCTCCAAATGTGGCCCCACAAGAGCTGAATAGAGAGGAAGGAACACATCCCTTCACCTACTGGCTGTAGTCATACTAATATTGTTACACACTATTAGCATCTAGCTAACTAGCTATATTTATGTGAAGTGACTAAAGTTCAGTGGAAAAAATGACAGAATGAGGCATTTTTGGGGATACCTTGATGGCTAACATCTATCTCATCTATTCATCATATGTACACTCAAAAAACCCCACAACATTCCACACTAAATCAAATACCCTTAAAATAATTTGATCTCACATTTGCAAGGTTGTGTCAGGAAATGAAAAACTGTGGAGAACATTCTCATTGGTTGTGGTCAAGTGATTTTGTTCCATGAAAGTACAGTGACTGTCTTTAAATATTTCTGTCAGATTTTCCAAAGCATAACCATATACTGTATCATGTTCTTTGTTATCAGAGTGTGTTTAGAGTAATTTAATAATGTATTTCTTTAAAGCAAAAAGTTTGTTTTGACGGGTTCTTTCAACAACACTGAATTAAGTTCTGTCTAGAAAAAAGTTCTATAGATTGTGAATATCAAAAAGTGATTTATAAATGTTTTAAGAGCTTTTAAGATTAAACAATGGCACAAATGCACTGATTAAGCTACTTCTGTCCCGAGAGACCATGCCAGTGTTCCAGTTGCAGCAGCAGCTTTGGGCACTGCTGCAGTTCTACCTCACACTAGCAGAAGAGCAAAAGACCAGATATTCACTGCAGACACGATATTGAAGGTAGTTTTATTTTCTATGTGTGAATAATCTACTGATAGGCATTGCTTTTTTTCATGGAGTTTTTGATTATTTTCAATTTTTCAATATAGACTCTTATATGAGCCTTTTCACCCTACAGATTATTCACAGACTATTTTCTGTGACTGTTCTTGATTTGTTATTCATGCTGGCATTGCTCAGCTAAGTCATATAATTTTAGTTTGTTTTGTAACTGTATGACTCCTAAAAACACCAAGAGCTTCTAAGTTAGCAATGTGAGTAATTTTGCCTGGATACTAGTGTGAAGTTATAATAAGCCTTCATAGACCATTAATGCTTTCCCTGATCTTTTCTACATATGTGAGCACTCCCAGGAAACTGACTGCTGGTTGCAAATGGCTGAGGAGCATATCTGCACTTTCTCAAGGGTTGGATGCAGCCACGATGTGACTTGAGTGATGACTGTATGGTGGTAGAGGAGCTGGCTTGTCATCTGACCTGGAAAATGTGTCATAATAGACAGTGTGGATCATAGAATCATAGAATCATAGAATGGTTTGGGTTGGAAAGGACCTTAAAGATCATCAAGTTCCAACCCGCCTGCCATGGGCAGGGACACCCTCCACTAGACCAGGTTGCTCAAAGCCTCATCCAGCCTGGCCTTGAACACCTCCAGGGATGGGGCATCCTCAACTTCCCCAGGCAACCTGTGCCACTGCCTCACCACCCTCACAGTGAAAAATTTCTTACTCATGTTGAGTCTAAATCTACCCTCTTTCAGCTTATACCCATTACCCCTTGTTCTCTCACTAAGCTCCGTGATGCAGAGTGCCTCCCCATCTCTCCTGTAGCCCCCTTCAGGTACTGGAAGGCTGCTATTAAGTCTCCTTGGAGCCTTCTCTTCTCCAGGTTGAACAACCCCAACTCTTTCAGCCTGTCCTCATAGGGGAGGTGCTCCAGCCCTCTGATTAATTTCGTGGCTCTCCTCTGGACTCTCTCCAACAGGTCCATGTCTTTTTTATGTTGGGGACCCCACATCTGGACACAGTACTCCAGGTGAGGTCTCATGACAGCAGAGGGGGAGAATGACTTGCTTCGACCTGCTGCTAATGCTTCTCTTGATGCAGCCCAGGACACAGTTGGCTTTCTGCACTGCAAGCG
>VZTO01019990.1:71703-83446 GCA_013400615.1 Syrrhaptes paradoxus | reverse complement strand
CATCCTGGGTCACTAGGTCTCCTGCTTTCTTCTGGAGGGGGCCCACAGTTTCCCTAGTCCTCCTTTTATCGCTGACATACCTATAGAAGTTAATCCTGTTACCCTTAACGTCCTTGGCCATATTTAATTCTGTTAGGGCTTTAGCTTTCCTAACCTGATCTCTGGCTGTGAGGAGAGTACTGTGGCATCTTCTTAAATCTCTTCTACATCATCCTGAAGAGTGCTGAGGATGATGCTTTTGTTATTACATTATTGCTTTACTTCACAGGCGGAATCCTTCTTTCTATTCAGACTTCAGATCCCTAAGGCTCCTGTCAGTCTTGATACAGTGTACCTAATGGTTATGCTCTTCCCTTCATAATTCTATTAATATTTCTGTACAACTTCAGTGAATTTAGAGTATTTAAAACAGATTAATTTTTTTTTATTCTTTGAAGACTGAAAAATCCCATTTGTGAAGAGTGTGATTGATAATTCATATGCATCATGTGTGTTTTCTCTCATATATTTGCATAGTCACCTTTCAAAGGTATATTATAAATTATAATACTATATAAAATAGTATGTATCTACTATGATAGGTGTCATTTTAGCTTTTTCTTAAGCTATTCCTGTGGAAAAAAAGAATGAAAACTGCATATAAATGTCTCTGCTTCAAATATGAATGTATCTACTTTTGAACTACATGAATCAATTTACAAATATGGGTGGGTGCATCCTGTAAATGAAAAAAAAATCATTCTTCACAACTGTAGAGTATTTGCCTATAAGAGGTGAAATCTTTATACTAAGCTACAATCTATGCTGACTTAAAAGATGACTTGACTAAGCTAACTGGCAAGTCTGTTTCCAAGATGTTTTTCTTAAAATTAATTTAAGTAATTGAGTTTTTGTCATCTTTTAGAATCAGGGCTGATTCTGACTGAAAAATTGATATGGTACAAAGTTAGCATTAATAGTAGTGTTGGTAAACTCTGCTTATTTAAAGCTTAGCTCTTTTTTTTCTTACTTATTATAGACATACATGGTATCTTGATTAACTTAGAAGTAGAAGCAAGCATCTCGTCGTATCCAGCCATGCGGCTTAATCCATTTCATAAACTTATAAAGCTTAATCTTAAAAGTAGTGAAGTGTTCTTCTTCTGTAAGTCCTAATGGTATTCTGGTTCAGAAGCTTTTCTGGTGGTCAAGTTTGTGGACACACAAGCATTTTCGTACCAGATGAGCAATAAACAAATTTACTAAACATAAATTCCAGCCTGATGATTACGGACAGTAGTTAAGTCATGTAACTGCCTAAGGCTACAGCTGTAGAGTGAGTTACCGGAGCAATCTCATAATTGCTGGAACAGCTATAAGAAGATATCAGTGCTTTTGTATATGTATGTCCTTCTTGATAGAATTATAATACACAGGTAGTGGGTTCAGTTCATGCTATTAAATTTAGCTGATATACTTGGAGCTTGATCCATGGGCTCAATGATTGGACTAGATCTTGTAATTTTTATGTTTTTCATAGCATGATATTTGAATTTTTATCTGTTCTTCAGCAGTGTCCATTACTGACTCTCTAAACTTATTATTCGTTGGCTTTCCATTACTTAAATTTGTTGAAATTTACTCATTTGGTCTGACCCCTTTTTATGATATTGTCCCTACTTAAGAAAAAATGCTGTTTCAATTTTTTTTTGACTGAACATACAGGACACTCAGCTGTCTTTTGTTTGTGTCACCTTTCCTCTGCCACAAGATGAGGCAGGAAAGCCAAAGCCTTCTTTCTCCTCTTCAGTGAAGCTGCAACCTAGAATGCCTGGTGAGAGTGGATGAAAAGCTGTCTTACCAGACTTGTAGGAACCACTTCCACTTTTTAGAGCTAAATTTATTCATGCAGGGGACATAGTATTCCACAAAGTAAATGCTGCAGATAAGCCTTCCTGCATACATTGTCAAAGTTGTCTGATTACTGCCAAACCCTAATCTCAGTCAAGAACCGATAATGAGCTCTTTGGCTTACAGAAACTCAAGGCTGCCTCTGCATCGAAGTCCTTAAGCTGTCCAGTCTCAACTAAGGTGCGCTTTTCAAGATCTTGAAACTTATTTATGTCCTTCCACTAATATTAAATTAAATTGGCTTACGTGCATAGATCCATGTCTGCTTGGTATGATGAACTCCAGTGACTAAGTAACCTATATGCTTAACTTAGGCTAGGCACTTAGTTTTGCATTTAAATGTTACTGTAATTCAGTCTACTGGTATAATTAACATCTTCATAACTACTATTTCCTCATGCAGAAATAAAGTCCAGCATTGTACCCACTGAAAATATTTTATGCGTTGTTGTGTCTATATTTATGTTATTTTTCATTATCCTGTATATTAGAAACAGGAGGTTAATGTCACATTCCCAGCCTCCACCAACAACACATGAGATTCAAGCTAATACAGAAGGTTCCCAGAGGATGACACAGAGAGGAAATGAAATTTAGATTTTGCATATTACTTCCATTAGCGTAGACACTGTGCTTCCTGCAAGCATTTCTGCTTAAAAATTATTTTGTTGTGTTAAGGTGGGCAGAGAAAGTAGATAAAAGGTGATCCTTTTCAGGGACTGTGTGCTTTACCCAGTGCCTGGTTGTCTCTACAGAGCTAATAGCAAATACTAGCAATACCTCTAAACTATTCCATGAATAAATTCTGGACATTTAGTATTTTGCAGGATTCATGTCTCAATTAAATGACAAGAAATTCCATAATTCCACCATGGACAATTTGCTTTAATTCACTCTGCACTAAATTCCTGTCTTTATTTTTTTTCCTGAAAAAGTCATCATTATTTTCTAAGAGGCCATTTTCCATCTTTTCAGTGATTCCAGTAGAAAATCAATATAATTAGAGGATATCTGCAGTATCGACTAATTTCTGAGATATTTTCACCGCATTCAAACTCAATGAGAAGTTTTGATATTACTTTTGTATTAAGTTAAATTTGTAAGGTACTTGTATATGGACATTTGCACACATGAATGAAGTTAAGGGTCTATTAAATGCTGAAATTGACAGAGGTAATGGGTACTTTTTGTAAAAAGTTGTAGGTCAACAGGGTGCTATGTTAGCAACCTTCCTACACTGGGGGTTACCCAGCTGTTGTTCTAGACTGCTTTTCACACCTTCAGCATAAAAGTCCATTCGTGTTCTTTGGATTCATATTGACTGGATGTCCTCCAGAACCCTATTTTAAAGGCTGATAGATGGCTACTGTTGAGTCCTTTTCCAGTTCTTGGTTCCTGGGGTTAAAAACATCATGTTGCAATTTGCGTTACTGCACTCACAGGTGTGTAGAGTGCCTTGTGCACCTGCCTAGGGCTTGGGAACTGATCGTTGCTGGTGTCTCCTGAGCTCTGAAGCAAAGGGTCAGGAAGCCTTTGAGCATAATCATCACAACAAGAATGTAATTGAAGTCAGTGCTAAAAAGATGCAGTTCCAGAGGAAGGTAAGGGACGCTATACTGGCTTATAAGAAAAATAGAGACGGCACTTTATTTTATTACAGAGAATGGGATATGACCTTGCTTAGAAGTAACATCAGTTTGCAGGTTATTGTTCATAACATCAGATGAATAGAGCCACCAAGGACTTCAGTAGTAGCCAGGATGTCAGTGAGGAATAGCACTCTTTTTAACAAGAGAAACCCAAGACCTCTTGAAAGAAAACATCTACAACTAGTTGAAAACCTTTAGATACCCTATATTAAATTTTATTTCACAGAACTCGTAACAAGTGTTTTAATAAGTTTCTACTAATTACCACCATAGTGTTCAAATATTACCTAATGGCTATTTTGCTGATTGCACCCATGATCAAATGGCTTGGTAAGAGCCTCTTTCCCACTTGACATCTGCCACAATTGCCTTTCTTGCTTCACATGCTTGTAATAATGATGCTTTCCTGCTATTCTTGAAATATTCAGATTTTTCTTTCTCCCCTCTTTTTCATTTCCAGCTGTTGTTTCTTTCAATTGCCTGCTGCAGGAAGCTTTCCTTGTGCCTCACATCTGAGGGGCAGCCTCGCACTACCTGCCATGTCTCCTTTGACACGTCAGATTTAAAAAATAAAACCACATATTAAATCCTGTGTTGATCAAGCAGAGCTTAGAACTAATTTGTCCAATGCACTGGAGACAGTGCTTTCACATCATCAGATACAGCTTATAATACAATCTGAAATGTATTTTGAAGGATTTTCATCATTCCCTACGAAGGGAAAGATTTTACAGTGTTCTACCCAGACATTTCTTCCTGGCATCAAAACCAGCATTCAGACAGTAAATAAACTGATTAGGATACACATGAACATACATTCAGGTGGTAAGGCAGCAGTAACATGAACCAGAGGATGCTCTGGACCCTTATGGCTCCAAAGGATTATTATAAAACTCCATCTCTTTCACAGCAGACTTTCTGCAAGAGACACAAAATGTATTTTAAGGTACCGTGAGTGCTCTCTTTTGGGACTAGACAAAGCTGTTATTTTGTTTAAGTTTGTCCTTTAATCCTTCAGCTGCTCATGGTGGGGGACCATTCTAGTAAACAGTACTAATTCACCTCCTGTTAAGGTTTCCTTTGGTTTCCTAAGTGGGTACTTCCTCTGTATTTTGGTCCCAGGGATCAGTGACACATCATCCAAAGGAAAGGCACACATTCAATGCACATGCAATTCCTAACATTTTTCCTCTCAGCTGTCCTATTTCTAACTGATTTCCCTAAAAATCACAACATGAGATGCAAAGTAAAACCCTATCACTAGCACTCTTTGCTTATTTTTGTTACTCAGCCTGTCTCTTAGCCTCTTTAACATGTAGCACACCCTGACTCTCTGCAGAACCACTCTATGGAGAAGCTCAGCTGTGCCATTCATGCAGATTATCAGTTCTGGGAGAAGACTTACAGTTATGCCAACTCACAGTTCAGCCAAACTATGTTTTTCTTCCCTAAAAGTAGGCAAAATCCAGCTATTACTTGTTGCTTTTCCCTTCTTCACCTGCGCCTTAAGGACAGCAATTTGGTTAACTCTTGGTGCCTGGAAAATCTGAGGGGAAACAAAATGCAAAAGTTGTATATTTGGAGAATATCTCTTCTTGTGGTTAAAAGAGTGAAGAGAGCTCAGCAACAGAGCAGATTTCCCAGTTCTGAAAAGGATTCAAGTCTGAGAAGAGACAATACTACCTTAGCAAACCTCCTCCTCTCAAACACAGCACCTGAGCAGTTCCAGTGTTTCATTTCATGAAAAGTCTACAACCGAAGAGCAGCAGCTCATACAAAGAAGTCTTAGCCACACCTTCTCTCCCCTTTTGAATTTTATGTTAAAAGAGGATATCTGATTAGTGATACCATGACATTCAGAAGACACCTTTTACCTAATCTTCTGAAGCTGAGTTTATGCTGTTGCGGAGGTGTACTCTGCACTAGACTTCTTCTCCCATCAAGTCAAGTGGAAGACCTACAGAAGCTTAGTATAGTTGTCATCCTGGCATACACCTGGGCTTCTTTCCAAAGAAATTGGAAGCCATGATGTGTAACCAGATCTCATCTTGTTGTGCAATTATATAATATGGCCAGTGTGAAGTACTAGGGACCAGACAGTGGGGGGGCATCATGCATTATAACAACCACTTGTGCACTCACGTTAGGTGAAGTTTTCTCACGGATGCTGTGTTTAGCACAGTATCCCTCGTAACATAAGGCAGAGATTGCTCAGAAGCCTCTAGTTCCAGACATGAATCGAATGCTAAATAAATACGTGCTCCTGAATATATGCTCTGTGATGATATTCGGGCACTTATTTAACACAGTCCAGTTGGCTAGGAAATAGCTTCATCAGCCAGCGTAGAAGAGCTCTGGAGGGTTGCAGAACATAAGCTCTATTAGCATTCACCATCATCCTGGAGTTAACTCACCCTGGATATTTTTTCTCTGGTATGTAATAATTCACTCTGTGTTAATTTGTGTGACCAGCCCAGGCTCAGTTGAAAAAAATACCCCTTTCTATTTTTTGTATCCCCTACTGGTACAGGGAATATGGATCCACAAATGGTCTGAGTCAGATCAGGAACTGCTTTTAACTTCTACTGAGTATACCTTTTCATGTCTTCATCAGGAATATTGCAGTACTCTCTGCCAAGAATAAACTTATCTTTTTGCCAGCAGCAAAGGAGGTGTGTCCATTGCCAGCTAAAAGCCATTTACCCAGATGATGTTAGGAAAGCTCTCATACCAAAACCAGATAACATAGCAGATGGGTGATATGCATGGATAGCTCCAGACTTAAACCTTCTGTCATGATACAAAGGAGCTACCGCTCATGGTTAGCCAACACTGCATAACTTCCTTCACTCAAGGCTTTTTATGTACCTAGAAATTATGTTATAGCAAGAGCAGCCAAAATTCCTCTGCAGGTAGCTAATCCTTTTCATTTCAATTCATGGTTACCCTCCTTCTGCTGCAGTGGACAAATGCTGCTATGTCTGGTCCTGGTCTGGGGATGGACTTCCCTGCCAAAGAGACATTACATACTTCTCCCCAAACAGTCTCTCACTCACAGTAATCAGGAATACAGGGCATTGTATTTCTGTTCATTAAGAAGCATAATTTTCAAATTTTTACTGATTTTGTTGGTAGTGACAGGCTTCTGATATTTATATTGCAAAATGCAGTGAGATAAAAAATGCATATCCTGCAAAATGCAGTTCCCAAGAGAGCAGGACTGGGATACACATTCACAGTGCTGATGGCTCACCACTATGAAAGCAATGATTTGGACTGAAGTCTTTTCATCTGGGCAAGTTTGTTCCAGAATGTCTGACATGTTAGTCTTTGAACCACAGGTTGCTGTGGGGCCACCTGAGCCTAAGGCTTGTAGCTCCACTGGTTTGAGAATGACTCTCTTTTTTTCCACATCATGTTTCTCCAGCCTCTCAAAGGTGATATGACACAGCTACAAGAAAGTGTGTGCATACATTTATGCATGTGTGTGAATGCACAAAAGTGTCTTTTGAATTGCTTTCTCTATAAAGAACTCATAAATAGAAACATCAGGTTTTATTTATTAGAATACTAAAAGCTCTTTCTCCTAATAAACTGTCTGATTTAGGAATAATATTGTTGTTTTAGATAATTTTGTTCAAAATAAACTTGATTCATCCCCTGTTTCAGCAGCACATACCATGTACTGGTGTCACTGATTTCCTTTGTCATAGCATGTTAACCAGTATACTACAATAAGCAAAGTAATCCCATACCCAAAAAGCTCTTTCTCTTTCCATATTCACTGTGAAATGCTGAAATTCAGCTACTTAGGAAGCATGTCTTAGAAATCTCTACCAATTTCCAGAGTTCTTGTGGTATGCTAAACTTTGACCCTCTATTCTTTTTTATTTCCCTTTGTTGTCTTCCCTGTGGTAACAGAAGCACTGCTCTTTACGTTTCATTGCTATTCATCTTTATTACTGGACAAAAGCACATGATTGCACTTTAAAACCCCCAAAAGAGCACTACAAATATGATCATGTGTACAAGAATAAAACCAAGCTGCAGCAGCTTTGAAGAGAGCCAACGCCTCAGCAGAGTATAGAAAACTGATCTCAGTTCTAGAGCGCCTGAACAATCCAGTGGCTCCACCAAGCTGTTCTGAGTCAGTGCAAGGTATTAGTATTGACACTACTAAAAATAAATAAAGAATGAAAAACATGACTCTGAATCACTGTTTTGAGTGAAGCAATCTAGATTTAGCAAGTCTAGCTAGCATGCATGTAAACCCAGATGATTTGGTAATGTTTGGGATAACACTGTCTACACTGTGATTTGACAAATCATATTCACATGATGCGTAGCGTTTTTTGAGTCTGTGGGTTTTTATAATCTGGTGGTTTAACATTTATTATTTCGTTTAACCTTTCAAGTAACATATTCCACAATCCAGATGTAGTTTACCATGGAAGTGTTATCTGATCTTTCATCTTGCGTTCCCTAGCTCATGAACTCTTTCCTAGGACTCTAATACCTGTTAAAACTAAGCTAGGAGAACAAGGTGCCTGTGGGTTCACTGGAGAGCATACTGAAAGGATGAATTCTTTTTTCCCATAGCCAGGCTTCACTCAAACTAAAAAAACCTCAAACTATAAAGCTGCCATTACCAATTTTATAGATGGAGAAAAGGGATGGTCTGTTCATCATTCAAGGCATTCAATGCATTCATTTGCTGAGAGAAGCCTTGAGCTGCAAAATGTGAAGAAGACTGGAAAGAAATTCTAACAAAATAAAGACAAAGAACTCGTCTAACATTGTGACAGAACAGGAAAGGTCATATTTAAATTCAAAGATAAGAAAAAGAACAAGCCCCACAGGTAAAGGAGAGAGAAAAAAAAGACAAGCTCAAAGTTAAGGAAAAAATCCTGTAATGAGCACCCAACTAGAAAGCTCAGCAAACACTGGACAGAGTAATCCCATAGTAGTCTTGAGGTGTGGATAGTTACTGCTTTCATCAAAATGATGGGCTTGTTAGTTGGTGTATGCTGACGAAAGCCACCAACCACCAGAACAGGCAAGCAATTGGGGTCTAAAATTCTTCTTGAAACGCTAATGCTTGCCTGCATTTAAAGTTAGTGAGGAAGATGTGACTGTGAGTGTCTGTCGGGGTGTCTCTGAATCTGGAATAGATGAGATCTCACTTTTTTCAGGGCTAATAATAAGAGTTGCTGGACTGAACGCTTCTCTGGGGCCACGTTGGTTTCTGTGCACCACAGTCCTGCTTGTTCTGCAGTATGACTATCTCTGTTTAAAATGTCTGATGTGTCTGTATTAGTTAATGTAGAGATGTGTGTGAATTGCTCCAATTGCCTTCTGCTGTAACTTCTGCATCTGCATTTACTGCTGTGTCAGCAGTATAGTAGGACTGCTGAGCGTAAATTCACAGTAATACAATGACAATACAGTGACAATAAATTGGGTATGGCTATCTGGACACTGAGAGAAAAAAGAAATAAGGATGTCAAGTCTTTGTAAGCAGCAAATATCCAGTTCTCTATTTTTTCCTCAAAAGTAGCAATAATCCCAAGTAAGCCCCAAAAGCTACAGTGGGCTTGGGTTTGCTTATTTGTTTGCATCCTTTTTTGTAATGCCATGGAAATATTTCTGTCAATCCCAATAGTAATTAGAAAGGAATGGTTACTAATGCTATATTGAAGCAAGATGTGCCTGTTTATCAGGAGAAATAAGGGGTTATATCAGGTGTTGACAGTGACAGGACGAGGAGGAACGGTTTTAAATTAAGAGAGGGGAGATTGAGGTTAGATATTAGGAGGAAATTTTTCACTATGAGGGTGGTGAGGCACTGGCACAGGTTGCCCAGGGAAGCTGTGGATGCCCCATCCCTGAAGGTGTTCAAAGCCAGGCTGGATGGGGCCCTGGGCAGCCTGCTCTAGTGGTTGGCAACCCTGCCCACAGCAGGGGGGTTGAAACTAGGTGATCTTTAAGGTCCTTTTCAACCCAGGCCATTCTGTGAGTCTACGATTCTATGAAATGGCAGAGGCAATGGAACGCCCGCTTCGCGTGTACTGAGGGAAAGTCATGACTTCTGCTTGTCAGTTTGTGTGTGAGGAAATCAAATGAAGCAGGCTTTAGAAACAAAGCTTGTTGCACAATTATCTATCCTCATGGTTTATTATAACACTTGCAGTTGAACTTGTTTTATTTTTCACCTGTAGAAGTAGCTACCCAAACCACTGTCAATATGTTTTCCTCCTCTAGTTATTTTCATTTCAATAGCAATAGTTGGTGCAAGTCTAACACATCTGTAAATCAGAGTTGTGTACTGACAGAGTGGAGGGAAATGAGCTGAGAGATTTTCAAATCTGTTTCAGAGGATTCTCCTCTGTCTGCAGAATAGTATTTCAGCCTGTACCTCTGACCTACTGTACACAGCTTAATCTACTACAGGAGGGATTAATTAACTTACTAAACAAGCAAAACTATCAAGCTAAAATGTCTTCCCACACACTATGGTAGAATATTATTTAAGCTGGAGAATGTTCTGTAATTTGCCTGAATACAAAGCTGGGTATAGGTACATTTTTTAAACTCTTGCTCAGATAAGAAAGCAGTCTGGAAGCTGGCTAGACATTTTGCTTATCTTGTTCTTTGGTATATTTAATGAAAATAAATCTATCAGCTAAGCAAATGGTAAGTGTTTGCTTTTCCATTTAAGAGGATTTTCTTTTCTTACCATATCTGCAGCAAAGGTGAGGGGGGGTTTTGTAGTGGTTTCTTTTTTTTTTTTTTAATATGACTTTTTGCCTCATTAGTGCAAAAATGAAAGCATCAAATCACCATGTGTTATATCACAGCCCTTGGCAACCGCACCCCAGTGGCAAAGCTCCTGTCCCGTGTGGCAGTGAAACCCCTCACACCTTGCCACCTTCTGTACCCCTAAACTAAGCTGTGTGGCCAGGCACTTTACATGATGCATGGAAAGAGGTGGCTCAAGCTGAGGCAGAGCTGCCTAAATTTATCAGGGAAGAAACAGAGTCAAAAGAACCAAGAACTGACCTTTGCACAAAGGCCACCTAGTGTTGGGGTGACTGATATGAAGTCTTTCCGTCAGGCATTCATAGTTAAGTCAGCGCTATGCTTTTCCACCTAATTTTTGAGAACATGAGAATGCTCAAGGTCAGTGACAGAATAACCAACAACACAGTCTTTAGGCGCTGACCTGGAACAGGAGGAGACTTGAGCTCTGTTCGCATAGTCTTCCTAAACTTTTTAGCTCCCTGAAGCTTTTCGACATGCTGTTGCTGTTTGCTCATAGTAAGTAGCCATATCTCAAAGCTCAAGCCCGACTTTCTTGTAATCATAAATGGCAGCCGCGTTTCTGTAATTTAACTATTCCACAACAGTCTTCTCTCTACCTTGTCCATCCTTATAAGTGATCCAAATTCCTAGCTTTGCTTCCCAGAATTTTTCTGAACTCTGCTGAAGCTGTGCCCTGCCTGTCATTAGCTTTAGATGATAAGGAAATACTTTTTCATAGATTCATCTACTCAAAACAGATTTCCAAAATGCAAAGGTGATCTTTTTCCTTCCTTATTTCTATTGATGAACCCATGAAAACTTTGAAAGCTAACAGCAGCTTGTTCTTTGTTAGCATTACCCTCACATACAAGTCCATGGGGGATGATTTGGGAACCTGAGACCTTGATGCTTGGAAAACTTCCGTCTTGGATTTTGCAGGCAGACCAAATGCGGTGATATTCATGTGCCCTATTATAGAATCATAGAATGGCCTGGGTTGAAAAGGACCATAGTGACCATCTAGTTTCAACCCCCCCGCCATATGCAGGGCCGCCAACCACTAAACGAGGCTGCTCAGAGCTACATCCAGCCTGGCCTTGAATGCCTCCAGGGATGGGGCATCCACGACCTCCCTGGGCAACCTGTTCCAGTGTGCCACCACCCTTTGGGTGAAAAACTTTCTCTAACCTAAATCTCCCCTCTCTTAGTTTAAAACCATTCTCCCTCGTTCTGTCACTGTCAACTCCTGTAAACAGTCTCTCCCCCTCCCATTTGTAAGCTTCCTTCAAGTACTGGAAGGCCGCAATGCGGTCTCCCCAGAGCCTTCTCTTCTCCAAGCTAAACAAGCCCAGTTCCCTCAACCTTTCCCCATAGGAGAGGTGCTCCAGCCCTCTGATCATCTT
>VZTO01019990.1:38308-60863 GCA_013400615.1 Syrrhaptes paradoxus | reverse complement strand
TCCCCTTGGTGAAGCCATGTTGACTGCCTCTAATGACCTTCTTATCCCTGATATGCCTAAAGAGAGCATCGAGAATAAGTTGTTCTATCACCTTTCCAGGGATGGAGGTGAGGCTGACTGGTCTATAGTTACCCGGGTCCTCCTTCTTGCCCTTTTTGAAGACTGGTGTGACATTCGCTTTCCTCCATTCCTCAGGCACCTCCCCTGTTTCCCACGACTTGCCAAAGATGATGGAATTCTCAGGCTAGCATTTTCTTATTCTACAAGTGTTATTGACAGGATATTAGTAGTGAATAAAGCATACGTCTCTACTGGATTTCAGTGGGACATTTCATTTCTTGTACAGATGGGTTCAGTTCTGATGAAAGCACTGCAGATGCCTAAAGCACTCTTCTATATATCAACCAGTGCAATGCAGTTTTCTGTATTACATAAAATGATATAACCACATCATTCTACAACTTAATGTCTTCTTTTCTCCTGGTCAAGTCAACTCTGAGTCCTTCACCCAGTGTAGATGTAGCAACCTACTTTGGTAGCCAGTGGTCTCCACTGCTTCCTTCCATTGTCTCAGTTCTCTATGAACATGAAAATTATATGTAAAGGAAAGGAAACCTGTAAAATAAAAGAAAGCAAAAAACATAATTAAGTTGCAAATGCTGCAGATGCTCCCAGGAAGACCTAAGGAAGATTGAGGGACTTTTATTGACCTAAGCATTTTTGAAACCAAAGTCAAACTGATTACATCAGTCTGTGGCATTAGAAGGATCAACTCTGAACTATCTTGATAATATCACTCAGGACTTTGAAAGGAGGTAAGCACATTCTCTGCTCCTCATCAGCTCCTTCTTATTGCCTTAGATGTCCTTTGATGTTTGTATAGTGATAGAGTGGCTCTACATTTGTTGAAGTTCTTGATCTTAAAAGATTTACTGTTGGTTTAAAAATGGGGAGGTTGATCTTTGGAAGTCTGAGTTATTGAGATTGTGCTCACTTCCACTCAGTCTTCATTCATTCACAGATGTCTCCAAAAAAGATAAATACGCCTTTTCAATCAGTGTCTCTTTGACAAATGCTTTTGGAGTAAAATCCTTGTGGATCAATATTGCCTACATATACACACGGAATCTGTATGCTCTGATATGCAGCAGTTTGGGAAGGGATCTGCACATGGAGCAACAGCTGTGTTTGACCCTGGGATTTGCCCCCAGTTGTTCCTGTGGCCAACCTAATGTGTAGGTGAGCACTTTGACCCTCTCAACTGGGCTGTGATCATGCAGTCTGTGGCTCTTGGATGCTGCATGTAGGGCACCAGTTGGTTGAGGTCTGTTTGGCTTTGATGCAGAGCGAGTCAGGGGCACTTATTTGGTCAGGCAGAGCCTAGAGGCAATTGAAGAAGTGGTGGCATGTTGTCTTTTGGCTGTGACCATCAGCCTTCCCTTGGGCCTTACCACCCGGGCAGCATACCAACCATAGCACAGGCTGTCCTGGCACAGGTGCCTGCTGTCACACCTTCCTTCTGAGTGTCCTCCTGGTTGGATCTGAGAAAGCTGCAGTATCAGGAGCAGCCAACAAGGTGTTCAGATCTTCCTGGAAATGGTTCAAAGCACTTTATTCACAGAACAGGTAGGCTTTCCTCACAAGAGGGGCAGGAAAGAGAAATTGTGGCTTTGCTCACATTTTAGGTAGTATGAGGTACTCAGACTGCAGGATTGTTCCAAAGTCCTTGTATACTGAAACAAACAAACAAACAAAAACCCTCAGAAGCCAGAAATATATTTACAATGTACAGGTATAAACTCTAGCACAATTTGGGGCACAACAGGGAGGGGGAAAGGGGCTTCTGAAACCTAGGTATTACTATACCTATACTATATGTGTGGTAATATAATAATTTAAGATGTGATTTCCTCAGTTTATTCTACTCCTGAGCTATTACTCATCTTGACTACATTGTGTATTATGCATGAAGACAAACTTAAGCTTTGTGGGGAGAACATTATCTTGGGATTTCCCATGTCCAAAAGTGAATATTGCTTAACAATGTGTTTAGACAACATCAGCTTCAGTTTAAAAGGATCTTGTGCTGGTTTTTGTTTGTGATGTCTGTTAATCATGACACACACAAGCGTGGTCACACACATACATAAAAGTGGAACAACCTGCATGGGGAAAAGGGAAAACCCCAGTATTAAATGAAAGTAATGAAAGCTATTTCAAAGGCAGTACTGTCAAATACAAAAGTGGTAAAAGAGGAGCAGGAGGAAAAATAACTGTAACTGCATCCATTTCTACCACCTAATAAAGACAGCATTTTCTTTGTTTTCTGTAATGGGAAATAGAGCAAAAGAACTTCCTTTAGCACCAGTTTCTATAGTGACAGTATCCTCAAAATCATCTATTCAATAAAAAATAACTTGATAGTACAGTGTAGAAATGGAGCTTGATCAGAGTTTTCTATCCTGTAGAAAACAGTTAATGATCTTGAGGAACGAGAATTTAAATTGCATGGAACATTAAATTAATCTAGTTCAGTAACTGAATGTTTGTTTTCTCCTGCTAATGAGGTGAGAGATGGCAAATGCCATCCTCCCCAGCCTCCAAACCTGAGGTCCATGATGTCCGCTATGCTTTTGTGTTTGAGTCCACAGCTGCTACAACTACCCATTCCTTAATTTTTTCTTCATCTAGATGCAACTGAGCTCTCTGTTTTTCTCTGGGGTCTGTGGCGTTTCTTCTCAGCATAGACACTTGGGAGCTGAACCTGTCTCCAGGGTGGACAGGGAGTGGCACTGCTCCATCCTGATCACATGAACATGCCTTTATGGCTGGAGCTACAAACCCACAGTCCTCCACCTTCTCCTACCCTGGCAGCATCCTCTTCTGCAACTGGCATCTCCTGCTGGTTATCACCCCTTTCTTCCTCCTCTCTACAGTGGGTTTCTCTTTCCTCAGCTGCTCCCACAGCCAAATCAGCAATTAAAGCATGTCCCTTTTCCTGCCCTCTTGCCCCCACATTCCTTTTGTTTCTGTCAGCCCCTGCTCTGTAATGTACACCCATGCCTCTTTGGGAAATTTTTCAAGTGTCTTCCCCTCCTATCTCCAGAAAAGGACAAAAGTGGTCTTTTGGTTTTGTTTTTGTTTTGGGTCTGATTGTAGAGTTCATCCAAACCCTAAATATTTCAGTTAACTTCTGTCTTTCATTATCTATGGGCTCATCTTCCAGACAGAGTGGGCAGTAATTTACAAAGGACTTAGCTAGTTCCTAGCTGATTCAATTACACACTGAGGCATTAAATATTAAGCAATTTTACATAATTAACCAGAATTCCTAAATTGCATGCAGGCAGGTTCCTCAGCCAGTCACAGCTGATTATGCTTCAGTTACTGATGAACTGTAGCACTAAAAAAAATGATCAGCTTCTTCCCAGGACTGTTTTCACAGGTGAGTCCATCTGTCATGATGCAGCCCTTCCAGCAGTGTGCTTATTTAGCTACTTAACGGGTTTTACACTTGGAGCTGCAAGATATTGTTAGAGGAATCATTCACTCATTTCCCACAAAGTTTAATTAAAAAGAATGATACCATTATGTTTTATGTGTATCTACTTTAATGTCCTCTTGCATATAAGGTTTCATCACTCTATTTTATTTGTTTTGTGAACACACAAGTCAGGAAATAATGATAAATAATGTAGGACACCCACGAGAGCTGAGGGGGAGAAATTATCATTGAGTTGTTCTCTTCCTGGAAAATCAGAGAGAAGTTTTTGAACAGTGAAAGCCTCCAAGGTAAAATATACCCTATGCTCAGAATTTCTGACATGCCACCAGCTGTTCAGGGCAAAGAGACCTTTGAGATGTAACGAGCTCTGGGAGGTCTGTTGTCCAGGAGTGCCATTGTCCTATGCGGCCAGAGCCTGCAAGCACTTGTGCCACCCTGTTGAGGAGCCAGGAGTGACAGTACCTCCCTGTACCCCCCCTGCTCCTGGGGGCCACAGTCTGTCTCAGGGGGCAGTTGTTGGCAGTGGTGCCTGGGGAAAGCAAGGACCCTGCTGAATCTGTACATCCCTCCTCTCTGATGGTTCTGCAGACAGGTTTGCAGGACTGTACTGAGGTATATAAATCCTGTCTGAAAGCTTTAAAAAAAAAATAAAAATCAATCTCTCTAAATAAATACCTTGCCTGTGCACTGCTGTTTGGAAGGCATTGTTTTACTTCCAGTGAAGGTGCTGCAGGAGGCTTCCCTGCAGGACGAGGCTTCCCTGCATTTTGTTAAAGGTGAGCACTGTCTCCTACTCTGACTTTCCACCTGCCTGCCAAGTGCCAGTCCCCGGGGTTCCCCTTCCTCCCTGCTATCATTCAACAGTGACAGCCTGGTGCCATTCGCAACAACTAAAGGTACTCCATTGTCATTTAACTCATAACATTTGCTAAGAGAGATACTTGGAGATGTGGAAAGCAACCCAAGAAATTCTGATATTGAAGAAAATACCCATAAAATCAATCCTCTGAATCCTTCAAATTAGCATTAATTGTAACCACCTGCATTCAAACTTAAATCTTGGATGAATATATATTAATTTAATAACTAATAGATAATTATTTATCAAATAAATAGATATGAATATATATTACTTATTAAATTAATATATATTCATCCAAGATTTAATCTGAAGACAGCTAAAATAATTTGAGTTTGACTGCTTTGGTTGTTTCTGTCAAGCTTTGCCAACTTACTCTTTTTTCCTAAGAAATGCTGNTGTTCAGGGCAAAGAGACCTTTGAGATGTAACGAGCTCTGGGAGGTCTGTTGTCCAGGAGTGCCATTGTCCTATGCGGCCAGAGCCTGCAAGCACTTGTGCCACCCTGTTGAGGAGCCAGGAGTGACAGTACCTCCCTGTACCCCCCCTGCTCCTGGGGGCCACAGTCTGTCTCAGGGGGCAGTTGTTGGCAGTGGTGCCTGGGGAAAGCAAGGACCCTGCTGAATCTGTACATCCCTCCTCTCTGATGGTTCTGCAGACAGGTTTGCAGGACTGTACTGAGGTATATAAATCCTGTCTGAAAGCTTTAAAAAAAAAATAAAAATCAATCTCTCTAAATAAATACCTTGCCTGTGCACTGCTGTTTGGAAGGCATTGTTTTACTTCCAGTGAAGGTGCTGCAGGAGGCTTCCCTGCAGGACGAGGCTTCCCTGCATTTTGTTAAAGGTGAGCACTGTCTCCTACTCTGACTTTCCACCTGCCTGCCAAGTGCCAGTCCCCGGGGTTCCCCTTCCTCCCTGCTATCATTCAACAGTGACAGCCTGGTGCCATTCGCAACAACTAAAGGTACTCCATTGTCATTTAACTCATAATATTTGCTAAGAGAGATACTTGGAGATGTGGAAAGCAACCCAAGAAATTCTGATATTGAAGAAAATACCCATAAAATCAATCCTCTGAATCCTTCAAATTAGCATTAATTGTAACCACCTGCATTCAAACTTAAATCTTGGATGAATATATATTAATTTAATAACTAATAGATAATTATTTATCAAATAAATAGATATGAATATATATTACTTATTAAATTAATATATATTCATCCAAGATTTAATCTGAAGACAGCTAAAATAATTTGAGTTTGACTGCTTAGGTTGTTTCTGTCAAGCTTTGCCAACTTACTCTTTTTTCCTAAGAAATGCTGAACTTTAAAGCCTATACTGGTGCCTAGCACGGTACTGGCATATCTTCAAGTCAGAGACAAGTCAGTAGGATAAAAATAGACCGGACTGTTTTCTTGTCTTGAATATTGTAATCCATATTATAATATTATTCCCTTTTCTCTTTCAGAGATCTGAATTATCAATGACCCAAAGGCTTTTTTATTCATTAAAATAATTGGATTTACCTTTCTGTTCTTCTAAGGCCAGTGAATTTAAAATTCTTATAATTTTGCCTAAATGAAAACATATATTATGTAGTAAGGAAAAAGATGCATATGTGATTAGTCTATGATTATCTTGCTGTTAAAATAAATTTAAACAAATGGGATTTTTATTGTTCCATTGCAGACTATCTGGATAGTAAATTATCCTAAATTGGTCATAAGCCACAGCCCATTCAAGTTTGTTCAGAGAGCATAGGCGAATGTGTAGCTTTTATTATTTTTAAATATAGTGAGGTTTTTTTCATTCTCGATGGCTTTTTCTGTTTATAGGTAATAAATGCAGCTATATATTACTGCTTTGTGTACCTGGTATGTCAGCATGATATTCTTTAAAGCACCAATGATACGATGTGATTTGAATTTTTAATAACTGAGAACCTTGCAGAGGCCACTGTAAGTAAATGATGGTTAAAATTAGATAGAGACATAAAGTGAACTCAGTGTCAATTTGTCTTTGAACTTCAGATGCCTACTGTGAGAGGCAACAGTGAGTGGCTATAGGATGAATAACCAGTGCAGACTACATTAATAACAGAAAAAGAGTGGTGCAAATATATATAAATATATATATCTCTACAGAGAGATTCAATACTGTGTTGAGAAGATGTGACCACGGACCTTTCCAAGCTAACTTTAGGGCACCTTCTGTGGGGAAGATGTAGAGCCATCAACTTCAGCTGCCTGAGCTGGAGCTGGCACTGCTGCTGTGCCTTCCCACTAGCTGCTGTGTTCAGACCTAGCATGATTCATGCATCACTTCTGGTGCAGTCAGGGTGTGGTGGCCTAGAGTGGATGAGATATAGGATCATAGAATCATAGAATGGCCTGTGTTGGAAAGGACCTTAACGATCATGAAGTTCCAACCCCCCTGCCATGGGCAGGGACACCCTCCACTAGACCAGGTTGCTCAAAGCCTCATCCAGCCTGACCTTGAACACCTCCAGGGATGGGGCATCCACAGCTTCCCTGGGCAACCTGTGCCACTGCCTCACCACCCTCACAGTGAAAAATTTCTTCCTTATGTCGAGTCTAAATCTACCCTCTTTCAGCTTATACCCATTACCNGAGAATCACCTCCCTTGACCTGCTGCTAATGCTTCTCTTGATGCAGCCCAGGACACGGTTGGCGTTCTGCGCAGCAAGCGCACACTGCCGGCTTGTGTTGAGCTTCTCATCCACCAATACCCCCAAGTCCTTCTCCTCAGAGCTGCTCTCAATCCATTCTCTGCCCAGCCTGTATTTGTGCTTGGGATTGCCTCGACCCACGCGCAGGACCTTGCATTTGGCCTTGTTAAATTTCATGAGGTTTGCATGGGCCCACCTCTCCCGCCTGTCCAGGTCCCTCTGGATGGCATCCCTTCCCTACAGCGTGTACACCACACCACACAGCTTGGTGTCATCAGCAAACTTGCTGAGGGTGCACTCAGTATACATTCCTTCTTTTTGCAGGTACATTACCTTGTAGAAGCAGCAACTGCTTCTCTATTAAACAATCTGAACTAACTGGATCCCCTTTATTTGTTGCCAGCATAACAGAAAATAGTATTCTGCCTTGTTAAATTGTTGATTTGGTGTGCTCTGCAGTTAAAAAAAAATATCTGAGCTGGCATAAGAAGCAGCAGATCTGAGGAGGTAAGGTGACAGAAGGTGGCTAAAGGG
This sequence comes from Syrrhaptes paradoxus, assembly GCA_013400615.1. Lineage (NCBI taxonomy): Eukaryota > Metazoa > Chordata > Aves > Pterocliformes > Pteroclidae > Syrrhaptes > Syrrhaptes paradoxus. The sequence continues at coordinate 53,271 of VZTO01019990.1, read as the reverse complement.
GACCAAGCCCAGATCTTTTCAGGAGTTCAATAACGTAGCAGTATTGTTTAGTCTAGTAGAAATGATAACTAAGTGCTTGTTACGAATTACTCACTAATATTTACATTCTGCAGTATGTTATGATGCTTCTATAACCTAAAAAACAATATTATGTGTTTGGTTATCTTACATAAATTTAATAAGTTTTTCTAGGAAACATGAGAACATAGCTCATAGCACTCTCATAGTGTTCCACTATGCGTGCTTAGAAGCTGGTTGATTTAGTGCCTCCAAATGTCGCTCTGCTACTACAGGCATTAGAATAAAAGAAAATAGTTTCCCCATTGTGGACCAGTTCACAAAATATAACAATGCACATTCTGCTATGAAAGTACAAAACTGGTTATTATTCAATCCTAAAATGCCAAGCTTTGGAATTACTGCTTTATCCACAAGACTGTAGCTGTATGGAGTGGAGGTGTTATCTGTTGTCAAGTATTGGTGTCATCTGTACAGCCAAGCCTGTAAAGTTTGGCATAGTGGTTGCAATAGGTTGTATCAATAAATGGGTGATATTTTTTTCAATGAAAGATGTAAGTCTCATTCAGTTCCCAGTTTTGCTACAAGTGACCTGTAAGTTTTTGTTTACCAAACAAAAAAGTTAATAACATTACTTTCTAAGACCAGGAAAAAAATTTTCTCATAGAAATGTTTTCTGCTGGAAAATGTTTGCTCAACTAAATCAAGGATTTATGAGGGAATATAACTTTATTTTAAAAGTAGTTTTTGCAAAATATTACCAAGGTTTTCAATGTTCTTAACAGATTTTTAATGTATCAAAATAAGATGTTTGTGGATAAACTGTTTCTGAAGGTTATTAAAAATTTTTGGAATATTTTGCTTTGTGAATATTTTCTGATATTTTGATTTTTTTCTTGCTGATTCATGAAGATTATTGTATTTAATACCTTATAGCTCTGAAATACATGGACAGTATAATTTCTGACTGACCCTGGCTAACTGTGCAATAATGTTTGATAACAGAAGTGCTGACATACACACGTACTAAATATAATTCTGCATTAAACAGCTGTGGCTACTCCTGATTTAATTTCCTAAATTAATGTGCTTCCTTCATGGAACTAAAACAGTTCCAAGATGGAAGTCTCCATGAAACTATCCCATGGAGATGAGTTCAGTTTTGTTAACAAGCTCCATGAAATGATGACTTGTACGTAAAAATCTATTGTTTCCATCATAATTCAGAATCAGATAAATCCTTGCTTTAAGCTAGTCAAGAGATTAATAATGAGAAATAAACATAATGAAGGAATTTAGAGGGAGCACTTGTATTGTCAGGATAATGCTCTGAGGAGATGTTGGTGGTCTTCAAAGTGTGGCACGAGGCCTGAGCAACTCAGACCTGTATTGCTGCCTGTTGCTGCAGCTCCAGCAAGTATAGTGAAATTTGGTATTACACTCCAGTGAAAGATTTAATGTAAGATGTTTCCTGCTTTGCCTTGGAAACTGCTGTGCACCTGGAAAACTGATGAATTAGGCACTAATATACGACTGACCTCTCTGCCTTATGCCTTTTCCTGTTCAGAACGACTTACAATGAGGACTTGTCACAGGTTTACAGGCACAGATTTCTTCATGAGGGACATTCTGTTCTATAACTGACAGTTCAAGTGATACAAGTACCATCATCTTCAAGTACTTTTCTTCCTTCTGTTGTCCTGTAGACAAGGAAGCTTTCATGGGCTTCCTCCTGCAGTAAATGCTCCTACGGTGAATTCAGCTGTTTCCAGTCATGAGTGAGAGTCACAAACATCGACCCCAGTGAGCACGACTTCTCTTGCCTCTGGGCTGTCGCAGCACTCCATCAATTCTCCCACTTTCCCTGCAGTGCTGCTGTTCCTTGGAGAGCAGGGGAGCTTCTGCTTTATGATTTGGTTTTATTTTCCTCAGCAGGGTTCTCCCAAGCAATGTTCAGTGCTTTATTGTCTGGCCCATTTCATGTAATACACTTGCCACGTCTAAAATGTATAGAGTTTTCCACTGTTAATCCAGGTGAGAGCTATAACCCAAATAGTAAAATGTCTGGATGCTTTCTATACTTCTCTTCATGCTCGTCTTCCAAATGGAGAAAAGACACTGAAGAAACACCCTGAAATACATGTTTCATATGTAAGGTGAAATGATTCCCTATGTTAATTCAGTGTTAAATAGACCAAAAGGTATGAAGTTGGGTGCCCAAATTTTGGTTCATAACATCACAGTTATGCAGCTGGATGCATAGTCCGGTCTCCAGAACTATACACCAATTTTTGATCAGTTATCAGCAATTGCTTCTGATGTGATGCGTCTGACAACTTGGAAAAGCAAGATTCTTGCTTGGTGCATAACTGTTGCTATAGGACCTACACACAGGCAACAAAGACTGAAAACACAGATCACAGATTTACATTTAAACATTTTCCATGAAGCTTAAGGGGAAAATTATGTTTGCATCAAAAAACAGTGTCTTATTCTATAAATTTATTAAGAGAATATAAACACAGACTTAGTTAAAAACTTGTGTAAGGAAATGGCAGCATTTGAATTGCAACCTCAGTAATCATTCTCTCTGGTAGTTTCAGTGTGATAGTACGTGGTTCAACATCTCCTCTTCCTGCAACTTAAATGCTATTTACAGCAAATACAGAATGTCAATTAGATCTACGGTATGAGTAGTTTCGGTAGTTTATCTGTTCCTATCATATCAGCAGAATTTCTCCATCTTCATGGACAGAGTTGTGTATAAATCTTCTGTGAGAATTTTAACACTCTGGTCAAGAGATGTATATTAAGTTTTCATCCAAGCAGTGCCTCCTTATTAAGGCAAAAATCTGATATTTATTTGTTTTTAACTAAAAAAAAATTCTTCCAGTAGAATTTTGGAGAAAAGGCAAATTTGTGTAACTTGATTGCAATCTAAGTGTGCAGTTGGGTAGCTGACACATGGAATTTTCAGCTGATGATACTTTGATACGATTGATCCACATCATATTTGAACAAGTAGGACGTGTGTCTTGTAGATACAGTGGGGGAAACAAGAACAAGGAGACCTTTGTTCTTGAACTTATGAGAAGAGCTTGTGATGCTATAAGCAAAGATATTATTGTACATGAAAAAAGGTCAAATACTGGGGTTTTGGTCACACAAATATTTTTACACTAATGCCTCTGGATAATCTATTTTTTTGTTTATTAGACAAAAATAGTAGTGATATAATACTGCTAGTCACCTTGTAATGTTCATCCTGGCTCTCAGCTTTCATCTGCCATACATAGTTGGCGACTGATGTTCAAGGCACTCTGTGCATGGAGGTGTTCTTCAGCCACAGACTTTACAAGCATAATATTGCTGTTGAAAAGTAATAATGTGCTGGGTAATATTTCAAGGGCTCCTAATTGAAGAAGGAGAACTAATTTCCACTGGGTCACTAGTATCCATTGTGCAAGTTATGGTTTGAAGGGAGTTTGTTACAATGTTTTCTGAAATCATTCTAGAGAGGTCTGTTATAAAAATTCTGCCCTTTTTTTAATCCCCAGAGGATGCATAGCTGATCGTTTGGAAGGGCATTCTGGAAACTGCCTTTTGCAGGATAAGCAGGTCTTTTATATAATTAATTGATCAGTCTGATAACAATTTTTTTGTCTCAGCTGGCACTTCTGCAACAGAGCAGTTCTAATTTGTGGCGCTGAAGTGAATGTTCGGAGTAAACGTAACAGGTGACATCAAGAAAATGTATCAGCCATTAACTGCTTCAGAGGTGACACTGCCCTTGCAAATGCAGACATAGGCACTGCTTTAAGAATATGGCAAATTTTTCACAAGGTGATTCAATTTGAAATGGAGTCTTTGGTAATGGAAAAAAGGTCATGTTTGATTCTAAACTATATATTTTGTACTTTAAATAGTTATTTAATAACTACCATAGCCATTCATTTTTTTCAAAATGTACTGATTGATATGAAGATCTCAATGTCAGAAATCATTATGTAGTACTTCAAAATTATTTTACTGTTGCATCAAAAATGCCTGTTGAACAAAACCAAGACAGTTAGGCTGTCTCTCTCATTTTTTGCCAATCTGCCATCTCAGTAAAACTGACATTTTAAATCCTTTTTAACAACATATAGAGGATAAATAATAGTGTTCTGTCAAATGAAACATTTCACTAATTTGATATGGTTGTATCACCTATCTGTCCCGAAGCAAAGGGTCATATCAAGCATATACAGTTTGTTGTTCCACCTGAGATACATTGTTTGGTGGGTTGTTTATTTTCAGAGCCATACTACAAATAAGCTGTTTTAAATAGATATTACTGATTAGGTATCTGATCTTAAGGAAATTAAATAGTTTGAGACTGACAGATCCCTTTTCTATGATAGCCTTTGAGAGAGAGGAAATCGATTGGCATGACACACAGGCAGTGTTGTTCAGACTATGGTCACTGTTTAACAAAATGAAATACGATCCTGCCTTTGCTTCCTACAGAGATGGAAAAATACAACACTCTAATATCCTCTTTAACCTCTAGGGGTCTAAGACAGTAACAAATGAAAGAACAGCTCAATAGTGGAAAATACACTGGTGCTGCAAATACATAAAGATATAAATCTTACCTGACAATCAAGAAATCACAGAAAGAACAGGATAAAAAGGCAAAGGAAGGCATAAATATGTTATTGTAAATTTTTGATTTTTTTTAAGAGGCAACTTCGTGATCACCATCCTCTAGGTCCAACCATTTGGCTAGTTTTCAAACCACCTCACTGTCTGCTCACCCAGCCCAACCATCATCAGCAGCTTGTCTATGAGGATCTTATGGGAGACAAAGTCCCCATGGAAACCCAGGGAGATGCTGCTCTCATCTACTAGACCAGGCACTTCATTGCAGAAGTTTATCAAGTTGGTCAAGCATAACTTCCCCTGGGTGAATCCATGCTGACTACTCCTGGTAATTTTCTAGTCGTTCATATGCCTGGAAGTGGTTTCCAGGATGAGCTATTCCATCACCTTCCCAGGGACTGAAGCAAGGTTGAGTTCGCTGTAGTTCCCTGGTTCCTCCTTCTTGCTTGTCTTGGAGATAGGAGTGACATTTACTTTCCTCTGGTCTTTGGGCACTTTTCCGAATCACCATCATTGATCAATGATTATCCAGAGTGGCCTTGCAGTCACATCTGCCAGCTCCCTCAGAACTTGTGGGACCTGCTGTTCTGCCAGTGTCTTGCTCTTGGCCTGGCAATCTCAGCTGTTTTACACTTGCCGCAGCAGGTATTGAACACCAGTCTGCACCATTTCATAAGCAATTCAAGGGCTGAGTTTTTGCAGACTTTGAGGGCACCTAAGGGAACTGTACTCTCACAGAATTCAGTGGGGTTTGGAGGTGCACAGACCTTCTTCATGGACAGACCTCTGAAACAACACTTGCTTTTGCTTGAGAAAGAACTTGATTTTAGCACAGAGGGGTAAACATCAAATATACAAATTCAGATTCTGTGCTAGTGTAAAATGACATGCTAGCTGTTTTATCTTCAACTGATAAATTAAGAAGGTAGCCAAGCTTGGAGTGCAGTCTTGAGATAAATTCTGCAATTTTACTAGTTCCTATTTAGGTTACAGTGATTTACAAAATGTTTAAAAGCAGAGAGAAGAAAAAGCAAATTATTCAGTATGTAAAAGACAGAAAAGAATAGCATCATTATTTGAGAACCTGAGGGTCACAGATTTCAAACAGCTGTAGAAATTATATAACAAATTTGTACAGTAGTCCAGAGACAGAACATTAATATACCCAGTGAATTTATAGAAAGGAGAAATACCCTAATGTTGTGGGTTTGTGTGGTGGGTTTGTTTGGTAGCAGGGGAGGGTCTAGTGTTGATTCCTGTAAGTGATTGCTAAGAGTTCCACACCCCCGGCCCTGGCTCCAAGCCTTTGGAGCTGGGGCTAGGGATAGAGGGGCTGAGTACTACCAAGCTGGCCCCTGTGAGAAACTGCTGGAAGTTCCCCTAGCTCCGGACTGGACCCACCCCTGGCGAGGGCTGAGCCAATCAGTGCCTCAGGGAATTAAATATTTAAGAGGGGCACAGAACATGGAGGGGTTGGTGCGACCACTGTTTCCTAAAAGTAGGAATTGAGCTCAAGATGTTCAAAATGGAACTTCGATTTCTACATTGAACGTGTAATGAAAATTCTAAATAGGTATCTTAAATTCTGTCCATTGGGCTTTATGAATGTTAGTCAGAAAAAGAAAAAAAACATTTAGCTTATGCCGTAAAAAAGAAAAAAGAAGGACATGTGAGAGAATGTGGAGGTTTTATGCATAATGAGACCATTGATTCAACTTTTATCAAACATGAAGTCTACATAGGTTTTGCAGAAGCAATAATGCTTTATAAATGTCTTCAGTTGTTGTTGCTGTTTCGGTGAAGCATTTACTTGTACATTTTTGATTGAAATCTGAGTCTTTCAAACTCCAAAATTGCTACCGTTTTTCTCAGTAACTTCTTCATGTCCTATCTTTATCCTTCATTTTCTAGCATTTGTCAAAACCATCTGCTTATCAGTCAATATTTTACTCAGTCTGTTTTATCAGATTTATCAGTTTATTGCTATAAAAGTCAGTATTTACCTGCAACAACATGACTATACATATATTTGGGAATATCTGTAAGCATGGTCACAGTGATTTCTCCATGCTATATTCCACTGTAAATACCAAAGAGTGAATAGCCTCTAAAATACCTGGTGTGATGCAAAGATCTCAGTCAAATCGTGTAACTCAAAAGTTAATGGAAATTCTTTCAGTCAAATTCTTTTCCCCATTTTCTCTTTCACCTGGCTGGGAGTGCTGCAGTGAAGATGTAATCTGAAAGAACTGTTCTCTACCCACAGTACATAGAAATAAAAGAATGAGCAGGTCAGAAAAGACAGGATATGTACTTTGCTCTGTCGCTAAGGCCTCAGCATTTTGGCACAACAATTACAAACAAAGTCCTGTTTACTGCTAGCAAACAAAACTGTCTATTTTGGACAGATTCTTTGGGAAATTTGCTGCAAGAATCCAGAAAATATCTACCAAGAACACACAGACTGTGATTTGGGTTTGTTGTTTGTTTATTTGTGTTGTGTTCTTTTGGTGACAGTTTGGGCAGATTTTCAGCATAGATAAAGGCACGTTTTCTAACACAAAGGTACCTTTCTTGCAACTTTTGTGTTCTTGATCCAAGCCACAAGAACTTCTCTTAAGAATTTGCAAGAATTTTTTTTATAACATTGAATAAGATTATGTTGCTATTATAACTTCATACTCAGAAATGGCTGTATTGTTTTGTCTGAAATAAAACCAATAATTATGATGGCAGTCTGAGTAATTTTCTTCACATTGGTACTGCTTTTGGTATTATAAGTCTGCGTGTATAATTTATACCAAACTTATGCTGAGTTTTCCGTGTGGTTCCTAATGTTCGTGATAAGCCTTCCTTATCCATCAGTCCATGGAGTACAAGTCACTTGGGTGCATATGTGGAAATATTTCTGGCAGGAGTGGGAACTTCCTTGTGATTCGCAGATTTAATATTTAGGTCCCTGATAGGAATGGAGATGATGCTTCAGGTTATTAATATACTTCTAACATAGATGTTGTGTGTGGGAGCAGGTGTTACACTTTGATAATTTACTTCCATTTGCTTGCTATTCATCTTGATGAGTGTAGGCTGTTTGCCATTTGATTACAATATCTTTTGAGCTACTTCAGAATTCTCACCCAATGTATTTTGATGTCATCTCAGCTTTGTGCTCTTATTTCTAATTTCTTTAGTTTTCTCTGTAAAAATATGACTGAACTCTATCAAATATCATGTTCTACTCATCGGCCTTGAATGGCTCTTTTGTTTTGGTCTTTGTTATGATAAATAATTGATTTATAAATTATTATGGAAACTTAAAAGGTGTGGTGTAAATGTGCCCTTTTCCTGCTACATTTCCTGATTGATTGTTAATGCCTGTCAAATTGAAATGAGAGGTCTTAAGAGCTGTGGTATTTATCCCAGGCTTGGACATTCATCACCTGTCTCTAGCAGTGTAATCCATATGCTTGACTGCCTCCCGGCCCACCTAAACACCACAAAAGTTCCAAAATTGATTCCCACTTCAGTATTTATAACGGCACTATTCTGAGTTCTGGGCTACTTGAATTAACAAAAAGTACATTTGGTGCAAGAGGGCGTGCTTTGAAGCTCCGACTTTTGCATAGTCTTAAATACCCCTGTGAAACTGGAAGTCAGGGCCAGAAAGTGCTTTCTTAGACAGGGTTGGAGAACTAAAATAGGAGGTGATAACATGCTTTAGCATGTTATTTTTCTTTTTTTTATCGAGTCATTGTCTAATGTGAAGTGCATGAACTCTTGCTCGTCTCCCACTCCTCAGCAAGCTTTGCAAGAAGCAGTAGGTTGCAGTTAAAGCGACTTTTTTACTTGTTCTTCTGGCTCTGTGAAGCTTAACTTTCTGGTGAGATGACTTGTCATCAATGGAGGGGGTGAAATGTGTTGCCACCCAGAACATTCTTGTCCTTCAGCCTATACCCAACAATATTCTGTTCTGGGATGTGGAAGCTTGTGGTTCAAACCCCTTTGGCTGACACCTGTAACCTTAGCTATCACCTCAGGCCCCTCTGGCTGTCTTCTGAGGTGACTCAACTGTCACCTTATCTAACAAGGACTCTGCTGAGTTTGCTCCATAGCATATCTTTAGGCATTTAAGGTGTGTGAAGCACCTCAGCAGAGTTGGTCAGAGCTTTCCTGAGTTGTTCCACAGACTTAAGCTTCTTAGAGCTGTTAAAAATATGATTTGGGTACATAGTGCTTTGAGGAATGTCCACCTGCCTTCGCTGACTCTCATCTAGATAAAGGTTGTCATGCTGTGGAAAAAGCCATCAGTTATTCTTCATTCTTTAAAACACAATCACGATCAGTTTTCTTTAATTTTAGATGCATTGGCCAATATAGCACTGGCAACTGTCCAGAGTTTGTCCCTTGGGAGCCTTTTTTTTTTTTTTTTAATTTGTAGAACTTCAAGGTTTTTTCTCAGTTGTGGAGTAATTAGTGTTGGCTTATTATCAAAGAACATAACATCAGGTAGAACGGTTCCCATGTTTGTTGTTCTGATTGCTTAGTCTCATTCATCTCTGAAGCACTCCTGAATCTGTGTATTGTAATAAGAACAAGATGAAAAGAACCTCAAATGAAGGTTCAGGTGAGAAAATTCTTTCATTTAATATTTGATCAGTCATATCTCCCAGAGTGGTAATGCCATTTTAGTTATGAAGGTCACTAAATTCAAATGAGCAAAGTTGCAGCAGGTGGCCGTTTTGCAACTCTGATGAGTGTTCTTCTTTATGGGTTTAGAGAAGGAGATAAACTGCATTAAGATTGCTTCTCAAGCTTTGTTCACTCTGATGACAGCTGACTTATATGTATTTATCAACTAGGATGGACAGTTGCTTTTTAAAAAATGCATAATTAAAAATTCAGTTATGCAATAGCTGCTTTCCATAATTCTCACATTCCTTAGTTCATTTTTCATTAAATTACTGCCTCCAGAACAATTTCAACCATCTTTCTCATGGCTTTCTTCCACATTTTAAGAATGAGAAGAATCTGCTTAGAACAATTTGTACTTTGGGTCCTTTGTTTTAATTCTTACTGTTATGTTAGGAAATTAAAAAGACAGGATTCACACAGAGTTCCATTAGCAAAAAGCCTGTCCATTTCTTTCATGTTGTTCACAATGGACTAGTTTTTGGTATTGAAACTGCTATAATAACTTTTCCCTTTCATAGGCAAGTGAAATGTATATTATGAATTATTTCATGAAACACTTTTAAAGCAAAACTTCACAGCTGTGCATTGAAATGTGTTTTAGAGAATAAAAGTGAAATAGAAAATTGCCATAGAAAAGAGATCTCTTTTTTTCCTGTATTGGCATAAGTCCTTGTCAACTTAGAGCTGAGTTTTTCTCTCCTGCTACAACAGCACCAAGTTTCGGGATGCTCAAGTGAAGAAAACAGAGTGAATGTGTATTTGTATCAGGCAAAAATGGAAACCAGTGCTAGCCCTTGGACTTCCATATGTCTACTTGCTGGACTTCCAGTTGTCTGCCACTTAGAGCTCAGCACTGGGAAAGATTTGTCCTATTCTTCTGGTGAAAGGAGCTTTAGTAATCTTGGAAAGTTTAAAGTGGTTAAGAAAAGTCCAGAGAGCTTTTGCTGGAAAGCTTATGAAACTTATATTCTTCAGTGGCAAATGTCTAAGCCTGGAGAATGTTTAGCAGGATTCAGAAAGAAATACCATAAGATCCTGAGCAAAACATTTATTTTCATCTTCTTTTTAATGACACTGGGAAAAAGAAGAACAAAATAGAAAATAAAACCTCTACCCATCTAAGAACAGTGTTCAGAAATGCAGACTGAATAAACCAAAACATATCAAGTTAGAGAAATGTGGCTGGATCAATCCCATTGTTTCTCTTCTGTCGTTAAATAATACAACTGAAAAAATACAGTCAAGAAGACTGCTCTAGAGTTAATTACTGGTGACATTCACTGCTGGGCAAAGGATCAGCCTGAGCCTGTGTACCACAAAAAGCAACCTACACGCATATGTCTGCATAAATGCATCCAAAAGAAACAAACAGACCCTCCACAGCCTCTTTGGTGCTGCAGAAACCAGTGCTCTCCCTACATCTCCCTGTTTAAATCTCCAGCTGTGCAGTTACGATAACAGTGCATGCTCTGAGCCCATGGCCAAAGGATGGGTGGGTGTCCGAGTGGGGCTGTGGGCCACGGGAGGATGCAGGGGTGAGAGAAGGGGGACTGATGTCAAGTGGTTACCACAGCAATGGGGAGGGGACCAGTGGTGGGGGGGAGTAGAGGTGGGAGTGTTACCATGGCAACGGATGGAGTGCCTTCCTCACTTGAGTTGGAGGTGCAGCTGTCCTTATTTCTGATTACCTGCCTGGTGCTGGGGAATTTAGCACCTACATATGCTACGTATTTCATATCCAGTTAGAAAGTGAAACTGAAGTGGAAAGGAAGTATTTTTCCCATGCACGCTATGCCCATTTTAATCTCTTTTGACTGACAACAATATAACCAGTTCACAAGTAGTAGCAGAATAACTTTTTATTCTTTTTAATATAGTGTAAAAAACTATGTTCCAATATCAGTTATTAACCCTGCAGTCCTAGAAAAGATGCTGAGTTAGGGAGTGAGTTTGTCTCATACATCGTTAAATGACTATATTTCATTTTCCCTAATGAGCTTTGCAAGATACATCTTTCAATTTCTTGTTTAGGTTCTTTCATTTTTATTTTCTAATTATATAAAGTATTGAAAATTTCTGGTAGGCTCCTTTTGAATTTCCCCAGCTGGGCAGTGATGGAGTTTGTGAGTATGAGAGGAATGTGTGCATATACAACTGATAGGAAGAGCCTGGACTCCTGAAATTGCTGTCACTGAATGGCCCCGTGAATGGCAATCAGCTATCTGCTATTTCATCAGGTGTCACTTTTCCCTCAGACTAGGGACAATGAAGAATTATCAATCTCAATAGCTGATTTAATATGAGTCTCATATCAAAAAAGAATGGACTGAAATCTAGAGGGAGCTGGAATTTGATCAAGTTTGGCTTGAGAAGTAGGGTCCTAAAGGGAGATGGAGCTATTTTGAGTGTTAAACCACCTTACACAAGAAGCCTTGGTAAGAAGTATTACCGGGATGAGCAGAGCCCAGGGATTACCTTGCAGCCACCCACAAAAATAGATCAAAATTAAAAAAATATGTCCAAGAGGTGATGAAACAGAGGCAAGGATAGGCCTCCAGATACTTATCTTTTTGAAATGTCTGTGCTTGTATTATGAAGCCTAGATGAAGCCTGAAGACATTTGCCTGCTGTATTTTCCTCTGAAGAGGTAAGCTGTGAACCAGTGTCCTCAGCTTGGAAATGTGGGAAGACTAGACTCAACCTGCTGAAGGCAGCCAGAGCTGTCCTAGGGGCTATATATTTCAAATATGAAATCTCAGCCTCCCCTCCAAACATGCTTCCAGTAAAACAGAAGCAGAGAGGGGTCTGGTTTTTTCCTGAGACAGCAGTGCAGAGGGGTGCAGGGCTGCCCTGGCTCCTTGGCAGATCAAGAGCAAGAAGGACGTTAGCACAGCTGAGACTCATTGCAGTGTGTCTCTCCATGCCTATGTGGCAAAACAGTCTTGTTCTCATTTTTAGAATGGTTAACCATTTGCATTTTCCTCAAATGCAAATGAGGGCTTTTAGAAGTGAGCTTTTCCTAGTTGTTTGTGCACAGTTGTATTTTTTGTGCATCGTTCTGTTTAGTGACAGAAACACCTATTCACATCGTGTGGATACAGGATATATCCTATGGATACAGGATATAACTCCTTGCTCTCTGTTTCTTCATTTATTTACTTGATTTCTGTCATCTAGCACTTGAACTTTCCTTTTAGATCCTATTTGTGTTACAAATTTAGGCTTTGTGACCTGGGTCTGTCTATTCTGCTAAATCAAAGATGTCTGGGGACCAATACTTGTCCCCAAGACTGAATGGCACCAGCCATTGTATGTCTACATTTCTAAGTTTTAGTTGCTTCTGTGGCAGATTTACCTTGTAAGGAACAGGGTAGGAAGTCAGATGCCAGTGAAGCAAGGTGGATGACTGGGTGTACAGTGCTTGAGCTGTTTGCAGTCTCCCTTTACTTAGCTGTGGGGTTGCAATCACTGAGGTAGTGCTTCTTTTGAGGAAAAGCACAAAAAAATGCATAATTGTATGTATTTATTTATTTTGATTCTTTAAAATGTTCGCTGATGGGTAGCAGGACAGTTTCAAATGTGAAAGGGTTTGAAAGAATGTTGTTTAAATCCCCGTTGAGCTGTAGCTTTCCTGCACAGCCCTGGAGAAGACACCGATGCCCTCAATATCTCAGCTTCTGTGAAAGAAAAAGAAGGTTATAACTTTTTTTTCTTTTTTCTTTTTTTCTCATAACCAGAGTGTTGTAAAGATAGGGGAGCAACTTTCTGGGACACTTGAATACTGTAGTAGAGTGGTATGTCAGTTCCTGAGATATAACATAATCTGAGGAGATACCCTAAAAATGACACTGGAGGGGAAAAGCTGAAACAGGACTTTTACCCATCTGATTTTGCCACCTGCCTCCTTACAAAGTGCTCCTTGCCATCCTTCCTCTCACTCATGATTCTGTGTGAGACCCCCACTGTACCTGATCCTTCAGCCCATGATAGATGTCTCTTTTTTCGCCACTGCCCTGGCTTCCTTTCCTTTACAGTTGTTCTTGTGCTAAGAGTGACAGTACACATAAAAACATCCCAGTAACCCCTGCTTTTCTAGCTTCTCAATGGCAGAAAAGATGTTTCAAAATGTTATTCCGCTTCTCTTGCCAAAAGGCCCTCTCTCCATCATTAAACCAAACTCCTTAATACAGAGATTATGTGTATAAAGTCTTATTGTGTGCAGTCCCCCAGAGTGCATTTGTTTTCATGAACAGGGAAGTTTAGCTTCTGTTTTGAATAAACTAATGCCTCAAGAACTATACTTATGAAGTTGATACATCTTTTGTTGTAATATGTGAATACTATTGAGTATCTTTGTAATTTGCTTCATATTTTTTTCAGATATCAAGTATTCTTAGGAGACCTTAATAGTGTACTTTATTATATTAAGTACAGCAATTAACATATGTTCACAGACTTTTAATTTTCTCTTTCTTTGTTTCTTCTGTTCAGTGATTATTCATTTTTAGTTCTTTACTATTTCCACAGGAGTTAAGCTTGTCCTTGTGCATTTGTCTTGCTAAATTCATGATGTGGTTTCTTACCACATGGGATTGTACAGCTGGAATCTCTCTCTCTCTCTCTTTTTCTCATAAAACCCAACCTGTCTGATGTCTTATTAAAGTCTTAAATTACAGGACAGAGTGGGTAGTGTACTTTCTCCATCAATCCCAATAACGTTTCTTCCAGCAGCAATCTCCTTAGGAGTGACTACTCTGATTAGCATTTTGAGTTACATTGCCCACCAGATAACAGTGACCAAAAGTCTACTTGCTGCAGTGTGTTGTCCACTTCTACTTCCCCTGTGACTTCCTTGCATACTTTGGCCATCCCTTTTTCTAAGGTGGCCCAGTTTAAGAGCATATATTTATGGCCCACCAAAGACAGAGCTTCTCACCAGGCCCTGTCTGTAACAGGACATGAACCCTCGCCTTCTTGACACACCAAGAGAAGAGGCTATAGAACTGCAGTTGTGGCATGATCGTAGCAATCAGGATATCTTTGGGAATGCTTTAAGGGAAACAGAAATCAACAGAAGAGTCCCAAAAGAAACAGGAAGCAGTAATATTCAGCGAGAATGAAGAATCTCCCATCAAAAGGAATTGGAAGAGAATAGATCTATAGCTAGTGTTCCAAAATGAGCTGCATTCTTTTTAATATCATGCTGTGTTTCTGATTGTGGAATAGTTGATCAAACCAGAAGAGATAATCCATCAGTGCAGAGAGGGGAGGAGGCATAAAGGAGTCTCTGGGGATGGGCCAAGACAAACATCTCCAGCTCTTCCTTTAACTGAGTTTAAGAAGTTATTTGGAATACACCAGGACTGGAGCTAGCCTCCAATGAGCCAAAATAGGCACAGTGAGATGGATAAATGTTTTCTCAGGGAAAGGAAATGCTATATGATAATTGAATGTTTTGTTTTTAGCATGAGGTTAGCTGTCTTTCACTCTTTATAATAGCATTAAATTAGTGAAATTTCCTAAAGCAGCTAGAGGGCAATGCTATAGTGAAGAAGGCAAGCTTCCATCCTCCTACTCTGAGACTCCTGCTGAAGCAGTGGTGAGAAGAG
>VZTO01019990.1:27597-38277 GCA_013400615.1 Syrrhaptes paradoxus | reverse complement strand
TTTTTTTTTTTTTTTTTTGACTCAAAGTGTTCAGCTATGGAGACAATTGTGAATGCTTGCTGAAATATGTCGCCAGTGTTAGTGTAGTTAACCTGAATATCCATTACATCTGTGGTGAAAATCTGAATGTTGACTTTGTTTCTTCCATTGTATTTTCTCCATGTAACAATCATACTTGTAAGTTTATGAAAGTATCAAAGCAAATTCTCACAGAAGAGCAAGTTATTCAAAATATTTCTAGACATTAAACAGTTTGGAAAGTTTTCAAAGTTATATATTTTACTACAACTATAAACCTAATAATTCTGTGTTTTGGTTTATATATTTATTTTGGGGGACTTTTGAAGGTACAGTGTCAATGCTGCTTGAAAAGATAAACTCAAATTCAGAAGACAAAAAGGTTCAGAAGCGGGGATGTGTTTCCTGAGCTCTTCCACCTGTCAGAGACTATTAGGAATAAAGGTAGGAGTTGGAAGAGGAGCAAGAACATGGAGAGTGGAAACAAAGGAGGCTGGTGGAGGGCACGAAGATGAGTCATGATGTGCCATCCCTTAGGCCCCAAAACCCGGTGGTGTATGTTGTATGAACTTTTTCATTTGGCTCTTGAGCAGCCTCTGAAAACATGAAGCTCCACACTGTCAGAGATACTGCAGGGAAAGTTACAGGCAGCCCTAGTAGTGCTTCCCCACTCATCCCAAGCCATGCTGAAAGCAAAGCAAATGTTCAGGACAGTCATGTAAGAATTATTGTCTTCACAGAAGGCTTGTGTTGGTTTTGATGATACCACAAGGGTTTTGAACAGACACTGCATATGAAATACACTGTTTATTTTGTGAGATTTTGTTCAGCAGACTTCATTTATTTCTTTCTGCACTATTTCCACAAAATGAGAATGTGTAGGCTTCAAAATGGCTTCACTGGAAAACAGGAGGCTATTCATAGAATCATAGAATCATAGAATCATAGAATCATAGAATGGCCTGGGTTGAAAAGGACCATAGTGATCATCTAGTTTCAACCCCCGTGCTGCGGGCAGGGTTGCCAACCACTAGAGCAGCTGCCCAGGGCCCCATTCAGCCTGGCCTTGAACGCCTGCAGGGATGGGGCATCCACAGCTTCTCTGGGCATCCTGTGCCAGTGCCTCACCACCCTCTGAGTGAAAAATTTCTGCCTAATATCCAACCTAAAACTCCCCTCTCTTAGTTTAAAACTATTCTCCCTCGTTCTGTCACTGTCAACCCCTGTAAATAGTCTCTCCCCCTCCTGTTTACAGGCTCCCTTCAAGTACTGGAAGGCTGCAATGAGGTCTCCCCGGAGCCTTCTCTTCTCCAAACTAAATAAGCCCAGTTCTCTCAACCTTTCTTCATAGGAGAGGTGCTCCAGTAGTATTGTACTACTTTTGGTTCCTTCCCACAGGATATCTGAGAGATTTTTGCAAATTTTTGAAACTAGAATGCAAGTTGCATACATGGTACAAAAACAAGCCATATCTGTCAAGGAGTAATTGTAAAGTAACATCTTAAGCCTTCCGGGGTTCTCCTGGAATCACCATGATTCCTGGCTTTTTATAATCTATAAACAATGCAGTCTGGTGAACAAACATCACACATCACACAGCAATTGCTGTGGGAGTATTTATTTCCATCAATATCAAAACTAGCCTTCAATGATCAAAAGCCTCTTCAGAAGATGTTCCACCTAAACAAAGGACAGTTCTCTCCTCCTTCTAGCCCACTTATCCAGGGTAAGACCTGATGAATCAGGGAAATTAAAGGTGGGCTGTGCTCCCCAGAATTACTCTTCGTGTTTTGATATGAGGTGTGTAAATGTTCTGGTTCAGGAAGAGGGAACCAGTCATCCTGTATTTCAGGGTGCATTTCTTCTTTTACTCATTTGTCACACAACAAAAGGGGCAAGTGAGTCAATCAGACAGCCTTTTGCAGGGTAACCTTTGGCAATGCAGTTGTTGATTAAACTTTCCTTTCAGCGGTGAGCTAGGCTGGAAAATATATTCTTTTATTGAAAACAAACTTCAACCTCTGAAAAGATTACCCTCTCTTAATGTTATTCAAGTGCACCAAATTGCAGAGTAAATAAACAGATACCATGGGTGTCGCTTTAATGTTTGGGTCATTTCCTATTAAAACATAGTATCTCAAAGCCTTCTCTTTTTACTTTTAATCTGAGCATGGCAAGGGCATAAAGAAAAAACATTTCTGGGTGTGTTCACCTGTGGTCTATGGCTGAGTGCAGAAAGTGAGAGACTCCTACCCTTCGGAGGTCTTGCTCCTGTTTGTCTCCTGTTTCCCTCAACAGACCTGTCCCATGTCCCAATCTTAAACTGTAATGCTTTACATGTATGTGACACTGTTTGTGTGTAAAGAGTTCTACCATTTTTTTTTAAGCATGCTTCATACTGAATGATTCGGACTGAAATATAAAAGGGAAGTTTAATACCTATTTCCAGAATAGCTTAGGAATTAGAAATAGGCTTGCCGACTTTGGTGAAGTCAAGCCTTTTGGTAACTGAAAGAAATTTTATCCCTTACATTTTATTAGACTGGTTTCAAGCTTATGGGAACAGTGTTTGTGGTGTGTTGGCATGATGTACAAGGGGCACAGGATGATCATAATCTACCCTTGACTCTAATTATTTAGGTCTTTTTAGTTGATTGAGTACCAGCCTCATACCAGCAAGAAGAAATCCTCCCTGAAATATGGGGTGACTGGTTCCCTCTTCTTGAATTCCAGTCGTAAATTTAGTCAAAGACAGCCTCATTCTATCAACCGTCAAGATTTAGGCTCTACAATGAAAAAAGTTAACATTTTGGAAGAGCTAGAGAAATAATTTTGAATCAATCAGAAAAGATAACAGTAGTTGCCCAGAAGCTTCCTACAGCATAGGAAAACGGAATGTTGAGATGGTGATACATTGTCTGGTAGGAAATAGTAAGACTCTGGAAAGTATCATGCAAGAAATTATTGCTTTTTTTTTTCCCAGGACAAGACTCTTGGCATTTTTGTAGTTGCTACTGGTGATGTTATTGTAGTTGTTACTGTTGTTGTAAGGAATTGTGAAAATGCAGAAAATGAGAAGGCTGCAGCCAAAGCAAGAAAGGCATACAATGCTATTATCCATAGTCATTCAAATAGATCACCCAACTGTGACATCCAATTAAATTGTGTTTTCTAGGATTAACCCACAGCTAAAATGATACACCATGGTAGGAGAAAAGCTTCATGTATTGCCAACAACATGTTAGCTCCTCTTTTGACTTAGAACACAATGAAAGACTTGGTTTTTCAACATGTATTTTTCTCTGTGACTACAGGTGCCTCAAACCATGGCACTTTCAAGGTGTTTCTAATTCTTAATCATTCCTACTCAGTTGAAAGGCAAATAATTCATTGCTGGCTTGAATATTTTCAAGGCACTAATGAAACAACATTAGGAATATTTCAAAATGTAAAAATGTGCCCAAATCTAGTAGTCAAAACCCTGACTGTGTAGAGTTATTTTGTAACTAATACTGTTGTTAATTCTGGATTATGTCCTCCTGTCCACAAATCAATAGAAAGTAAGAAGAAAAGGTCTCTACCTTGTTGCTCTGTACATAACCACAAAACAGAAAAATACCATCCAATTAAATCATCATTTGATTTAAAAAAAAATCAGTCATTTTCCCTCATCTCATTCAGACACTTTTCTCATCAGAAGTTTCAGGTGTAAAGGAAAGTTTATGGAATTGAATGGGAAGAAATGTTCTCTATGAGACAATTACTTGCATACTATACAGGTAGAAGGGATGTAATCTGTTTTCTTGGTTTTAGAAGTTACTTTGGAAGTTAAGTAAGTGTTGTCAAGTGCCAATTTTAAAATCCTATTTTCAACAATAACCTTGTTGGAGGTAATAGAGAGGGTTTCAGTGACAAAATGTTACTTGTTTTCAGATTGTACTGAATGTTTCTTAATAAATCTTGGAACTAGAACAAACTGATTTTTTATAGGATAGAATGCATAAGATAGTGCATTCATTTAAGGGTAGGTTGCAAAAAAGAACTGATGACACATTATTTGGTCATAAACTAGTCATCATGGGAGAAAGAAAAGAAAACCATGACATTTCAATGAGAGGTACACAGCAGCTGCAAGAAATGAGGCTTTATATTTTCATATGAGCAAACAAAACACAAATAAACGATTTAATTTTACTGAAAAATATCAGTGTTTCCAGAAACAGTGAAAACTACTGATAATTTAAAATTTTTTAAAGGTCTGATGTTGTGCAGGTAGAGATTCAGCTGAGTACTTGTATGTGGCAGGAGTCTTCAACTGGGAAACATTATCATATTCTATTTTCACATTCTTGCTCTTTCAATTTCTGAAAATTATTAACTTTATTTTAAAAAAATCCCGCATTTACCTTATGTAATCAGATTTGGACAGATTGTGGACCTCAAGCAGATTCCATTTTGATTAAGTTTTTAAGTGTGGGGAATTTAGGTTATACATGTAACATGCTTTATGAATTTATTTTTAAAGCCAAACACGATGAAATCTATTAAAATTGATAGTAAGTTATTCTTCTATCAATGCCTTCAAGTTTATAATTGAATGCTGCACCAGATTAATTTTATATTATTTCAGAAATATATGATGTAAAAAAGGAAATAAATTTCCCTAGAAGTTCCCTTCATGTTAGTATGTAGACCTATTTTTCCCCACATAGTTGCTCCTTACTTCTTTTCAAGGAGAATGTATTTTCAGAAGTGTGCTGGCTCAGGAGTGTAGCTTCAGTTAACACATCCAGGTGCAGTGTGAATATGTTGTATAAGTAGGAAAAATCTTGAGCCTCTTCTGGCAGCATGACAAATTAAATGCCTGTAAGAAAGGAAAACTTAGCAACAGAACACTCTTCTGTACATGACTCTGGCATCATTTAATGGAGAGCATGGTTTCACCTTTCTGCTGCTGGCGAGAAAACTTATTGAATATTTTGCTGGTTTTTATTACTTCCTGTGTTCTTTATAGTAATAAAAGTTTGCTGCCAAAAAATTAAACAGGCTAAGAAAGAATCAGGAGGATATTAACAACATTTCTGGTGCAGTGGTAGAACAGAACATAATGAATAGTATTAAAGTTGTAGGATGTTTCTTAATCTGAGGCATCATTTTGCTGAAACCTGATGTCCTGCCTGAACTCTCTAAGTGCAGCCACTACATTTCATAAAGGTCTTTGATCATAGTCATTCATCTAATTGGCAGGTAGCAAATGAAAAGCATTCCTTCCATATACTATTATATTACATTGACCTGTATGTGAGATCAACATTGAAACCTTTCTTCTGGCAGTTTCTTGTTGGATGCTGTGTGTTGGAGATCACTGTACCAGCTTTGTGCAAGGCAGTAGATGGAAGCTGTTGACTTCACTGGGAACGGAGTATCTGTTGTCAGTGAAGGTAAAGGTAATTTTCCTGAACTGTGCACAGGCTTAGCTCCATTAGAAGTGAAGAACCGAGTGCCAGTTTTGAAAAAGTGACCTCTGTCCCTCCCTAGTATAGTGAATACATGAATATCATACCCCATTATCTGCTTGGTTGAAGACTGAAGCAATTACAAAGATTAATGTAAGGGATGTACTAATGTAACATTCACTCCTAAAAAGTATTAATGGAGAATATAAAAAGGATGAAATTGCAATTCAGATATTAAATGGAAATGTGCATTTATTTTTACTTGGAAATTTTTATTTTGTAGCTTGTACATTCTGACTGAACATTGTAAATACTTTAAATAAAGTAAAATGCTGAAAAGTCAATGCAACTAATTTTCAAACAACTTTGAATGACTTTTAAAAATGTTACTTTGCTTTTTATGACCTAAGTTTACAAAGAGAAAAATACTTTTTTTAAAGAACTAAATAACTGAGAAGACCTATGAACCATTTAGTTTGAGTTGGAAAGTTTTTATTAAGGTGAATGGAGTTGCAGTGGCCCATTGCAGAGATATTTTGAATAATGATCATTGATGAGGTGTTCTAGTTGCAGTAATAAGTAAAGGAGATACAAAATGGGAGTTAGACAGCAGTGTTAGCATGGCCCTGCTTCAAGGCTAATGCAATCTGTTTCTCAGCCAGAGTAGTCTGCCTAGATGAAAACCACAATGATAAGTCTATGCTGCTCCTGGTGCCCACTTTCCTCACATCTAGCTGCAGTACCTTCTCAGGACGCTGTAGTATGCAGCTCAAGGGCTTTCTTTCCTTTGGTGGGGTAGAAATCCTAAATATCCTAAGTCCTACAATCCTAAATATCCTAAGTCCTACAATCCTAAATATCATTAAATATGTATGATCTACTAGAACAGAATTATGGCTACTCATAAATTTAGTAAAAATAAAGCATTCATATAAAAAAACCCCTCAAATAGGATTATCATGAAAAAAATTGTCCTGTAGAAAGACATCACTGTCATTAGCCAGCAGTATAGAAATGGTCTTTGATTCTATAAATACATATCCTGGTTTTGTCTGGAATAAACTTAATTTTCTTCCTAGTAGCTGATATAGTACTGTGTTTTGGATTTAGGTTGAGAATAATGTTGATAACACACTGATGTTTTAGTTGTTGCTGAGCAGTGCTTACACTAAGTCAAGGACTCAGCCTCTCATACTGCCCTCCCAGTGAGGATGCTGGGGGTGCACAAGAAGCTGGGAGGGGACGCAGATGGGACAGCTGACTCCAACTAGCCAAAGGGGTATTCTGTACCCTATGCCAACATGGTGAACACACTGAAGAGTAAAAGTGAGAGGAGTTGCCCAGTGGGCAGCAGCAAGGACTGGCTGGGCACTGGTCAGCGGGTGGTGGGCAATTGCATTGTGCATCACTTGCTTTATATATTATTTTATCATAATTATTATTTTCCCTTCCTTTTCTGTCCCATTAAGCTGTCTTTATCTCAACCCATAAGTTTTACTTTTTTAATGTTTCTCTCCCTCATCCCACTGGAAGGGAGTGAATGAACGAGTGTGGTGTTTCGCTGCCTGCTGGATTAAACCACAACAACATAGATTCTCATATGTGAGCTAAAAAAAGCAACTCTACTCACTCAGCACTTGGAGAAACCTAGAGACATGTCTGGCATTTTTCTTTATATTCAGAAGCTGAATGTGCCAAATTCTTGTCACTGGACTTTCAAGGACTAAAATGATACAGACTTGCATGTGAAGAAAAATAGATCAGCACCCTACCATCTTAAAACTGGTGAATTAAGGGTGTCCTTTTTGAATATTTAGAGCTAGGTAGCAATAAAGGTATGCTGTGTACATTACATTGCGTCCTTTAAGTGTGTGGAGATTTGCAATTTTGTGCTTATTGAGATGAAAATTCCATTCAGATTCAATTCTTCAGATTCAAACCTGTCAACTTCCCTGAGAAAAGAAAGCTAATAATACAATGAAAAATGGTAGTGAGATAGACTATGAAGAAAAATGGTCCTTAATGCCTTTGGTGGCTAGGATTTAATTCCTAAGGTGATCTGTTACCTAGTATTTGGATACATGCTAGCACCACTTATGCGCCTATTGATCATTTGCCATGAGATGAGAGGTCCAGAGTGTGTTTTCGACTAGGATTACAGTGTCAGTGCATTAGGTTTCCTGGTGTCATAACGTCAGCTTTAGAAGGATGGCCTGCCAAGCATGTAATAGCACAGGAGAACTAGATGGCTCTTAGCAACAACTCTGTCCTCAGATCAGATTACAAGGTCTTCTAACTATCTATGAATAAAAAAAATATACTATACTGTTTGTATAATAACATTTCCTTTTACACCTTCCTTTTTAAAACTTAGGAATAGCAGCAAGTCTGGAGTGGTCAAAGCAAAGACATATCAGACTTTCCACACAGCCTCAATTCTCCTTTGTTCAGATATACCAGGAGTGCATCTACCAGGGGATTCACAGACAACGAAGTCTCTGCAAATTGTACCTTGTAGCTGTGACTTTTCAGAGACAACGGAGAAGAATGTGCTAGTGCAGAAATTGTTATGGCACAGGGCCAAGTCAAGTGAAATGTTTGGCTGGTTTTCTAAAGTAGGTAGAGGGCAAAAAAAAGGTAAAAAAAAGGAAAAAAAGTATTTCCTCAGGCAGTAAAAAAGAGAAAACTTAGCTCTGCTGGCCTGAACGTAGCCTGTTGCTCTGCACCTGGATAGACCTTGTCAAATACCAAACAGTAGTGGGAAGTGTGGAACTGATTTCAACTTACATATCATACTTTCATTGCAGGAATATCAAATTGATATATTTTTTGCCCAGACGTGGACAGATAGCCGTCTTCGCTTCAACAGCACTATGAAAATACTGACTCTGAACAGCAACATGGTTGGCTTGATTTGGATCCCGGACACAATATTTCGTAACTCAAAGACAGCAGAGGCTCACTGGATCACCACCCCAAACCAGCTCCTCCGCATATGGAATGACGGCAAGATCTTGTACACCCTCAGGTGAGCATTTGGCGAGGTGCAGGACTAAAAGTTTCTCCCACCTCTGGTGTAGTAGTAGTAATTTTCATCAGTGTCTTTGTTGTCCTCTGCTGTTTTCTTCCTGATACTTACCTGACCATGCTTGACAAATACTGAAATATTCAGGCATAAGTACTGCTGAGTTGAAAGACAAGACTCTGGTCTTGTCTCAACCTCAAGAATTGGAAACAGGTCTGTCTAAATTGTAGAAATTGGGCTTTTTAGTGCTTGTAATAAAATCAGGAGCATGTAGGCCCATAAAACCTGTCAGAAACCTTTCTGATAATAGTTAGATGCAGGGTTGGATAAAGTATTTCTAGATCCATGCTAATGCCAATACTTGATTCTTGCAATAAGTCATGCTGAAAGTTAGTCTGTCACATCTCATCACAAGGATGAATTGCTAGAGGAAAGGCTTTTAGAGATTTTCTAATCTTTGTGATACCATCAACTGTATGGTATTAGAAATACTGTATATATTTGCATTATAAAAGTGTATGGAAGAGACAAATTGCTCAGAAGGGAGTTTTGCCATAAGCCATATTCCATAGAGCAAACCATTTCAGAAATGTCCCTTTCATGCTACATATTCTTCAGTAATTGTGTTCAGCTCTCCAGTCTAGCAGCATATTCTGATCAGCCTTGCAATTGCAGCTGGGCTCCAATAGAAAGTCTTTGTCAAAAAATAAGAAAGGAATTAAACAAATAGAAAAGCTACTGATATTTTTAGTGCCTTTCCCATCTTAGGCTTGCTCCACTGTGAAAAGCTCGTGCTTATTTCTGTAACCTTTAACTAAAGACTTTGGTGTTTAGGATGTCAAGTGGAATATCCTCTTGATTGGGTTATTGGGGTTTGGATTTTTGTTTTGTTTTGTTTCGGTTTTTTCCTCTTTTTTTCTCTTAAGACTTGTTTCATTATTTCAGGGCAAGTTAAAGTATCTATCTACCTAATAGTAGTTAGACTTACACACATATCACAGAAGAAACTTTTTTTTTTTAAATGGACTGCAAAATTTGTCTAAAACAGCTAAAAAAGAGATAATACTTGACCTAATAGATTGCTTGAATGGGCATTTTTAGTTTGTGAAAGATGTTCTGAGTCCTTTTTGCCCACTCAGGTCAGGTTCCTTTTTACAGAGGAGGAACTGTTAGAATGATCATTGTTCATTGATAACACTGTGTAATTCAAAAACAATTTATCTGACTTAACTGAGCACACAGAATTGGTAATGCATGGAAGCAGTATCTACTGGATGCCCTGGTATTCTGTATTCAGGAGAAAATGCACAAGGTTCAACCATGCTCCATGCCTTTCCCTCTTCTTCCCTGTCTGCTTTTGGGTGTGAATGCACTCCTGTTGTAACACTGCAAATCCTCTTCTAGTGTCAGCGCAAAAACACTGTTAAGTTCCTCACAGGTGACCTTCTCCAAGACAGATGTTTTCTCTGTGCCATCCTAAATTTGGGACACAAACCTTTCCCAATCCTGTTTGTTAGCTTTTACAAAAAAACCTTATGCCCCATGCTTGCTGCATAAATTCAGGCATGCAAGTCATGTAGTGTCTGTTTCCTGAAAAAGACTGCATAATAAACTACCACTTAATGAAATCTACCTGGGTAAATAGACGTACATTGTAAACTATCAGACTGAAGATTATCTGTTTTTAATAGTCATTTTAAAATCAGCTGCATTCATAGTGTCTTATGTTGTGTAAAATAAGCTTTCAAGTGGTGCTGAAGACATTTCTGCTGATCTGTTTGTTACATCTATACAACTGAGAATGGCACACAGAGATTTATTATGTTTTTGAGAGATAACCCAAAATGACTGAAAGAATTTTAAGTTCATACATAAGTAAATGTGGAGAATGTTCCTTATAAGATTCTTTATGAGGTTTTAATTGTGTGGAATTGCATACCACCGCATCAGCCATGTTTCTGTTATTTTTATAAAGAAGAGTTGTTTAACAGAATCACAGAATCACAGAATGTTAGGGATTGGAAGGGACCTCGAAAGATCATCTAGTCCAATCCCCCTGCAAGAGCAGGAACACCTAGATCAGATCGCACAGGAACGCATCCAGGTGGGCTTTGAATGTCTCCAGAGAAGGAGACTCCACCACCTCTCTGGGCAGCCTGTTCCAGTGCTCTGTCACCCTCA